>VZTO01008243.1:71038-101072 GCA_013400615.1 Syrrhaptes paradoxus | reverse complement strand
GAGGGTGACAGAGCACTGGAACAGGCTGCCCAGAGAGGTGGTGGAGTCTCCTTCTCTGGAGACATTCAAAGCCCGCCTGGATGCGTTCCTGTGGGATCTGATCTAGGTGTTCCTGCTCCGGCAGGGGGGTTGGACTGGATGATCTTTCAAGGTCCCTTCCAATCCCTAACATTCTGTGATTTTGTGATTCTGTGATACAGCAGGGAAAAAAAAGGAAAATAAAAGAATGAAAGCAATCTATTTTTTTTCTCTCTCTTTTTGTTGCCTGCCTGGAGCTGCTTTATTTTATCAGTAGGGGAAAAAAATTAAGGTATCAGTGGCTTTTCATTCAGATATGTTCTTACCACAGCTTTGGAACAGGACAATGGGAACAGGACAATGGGAAGCTTGCCACACTGGAACAGGACAATGGGAAACTCTGCCCTTCGACTCAGAGCAGGTTTGTCATAAAAAGCATGAAAAAACCCAATATTCATATGACATATTGAACCTTTCATTCCTGAGACAGGTTTCCTCTCCTCCCTTCTCTCTCTGGTCCCAAACCCATTTCCCAGAGTACCCATTGAAGGATAAAAGGCAGTGATGAACCCTTCACCCCAGAGGAAAGAAGCCCCAGTGGATACAAGCCATAAGGAAGCACTTTGCCTAACATCACTCCCTGCTTCATCTCGGGTGGTCACAGAGTGGTAAGGACAGGAGGGGCCTGGGGGATGGAAGGAGGTAGCTATCTTCATGCTGTTGGGATGCGTCTCTCCAACAGGCACGTCCCGTTGTAGCAGCGACAGGCTTTCCACATGCTCTACAAATAGTGAGTTCTTTTCTTTCTCACACACAGAGGGGGCGGGGAGAGAGAGAGGACATTGCATCCTTCCTGTTCTTCCCGTCTGGATTTTTTTTTCTTTTGTTCCATGGGTTGTACTGAATTTGTAGTTATTTCCCACGTGAGTAATACCTGGATAAGTTATAGCTTACATAGGCTCAACACTTGAAACAAAAAGCAGATTGCTGGGCAGATTTGAATTATCCTCCAATATTCCATGATATATATTCCATCTCCACGGGTTAGTGTTGTTATATATTTCATAGTTATGATTTCCATTGTATCAGACTCCTTGTTATCTGCCAGTGCTATCCAGCTATAAATGCCAAAGCTCTCCAGCAGCCAGTGTGTGTCCTTTTTCACTTATAGTCCTGTCTTCTGTAGATATTCAGCATTTAATGGTGCTGAATAAAACAGAACTGCCATCACGCTCTCGCAGAAACCCCAGCTAGGCTATTGACAGTGTAAGTTTCATTTAGTTCCTTCATTCAACAGCCGTTTCTAGATGTTTTCTGAGCAATGCAATAAACACAAAATGCAGTGCTCAAACTGAATATTTAAAGGTCAATCAGGCTTGAAATTTAATTTTATCTAATTGCTTTGCTACATTCACACACAACTGAATGACATTTAGAAAAACTCAACCATCCTAGACAATTTCATGTTTACTCCAATCACAAGATGGATTTTTTTAAACTTCTCTTAATGTCATTTTAATGCTTTAGCTAATTGACTACCCCCTCTGCCACAGATTTAATACCGTGTTTTAGAATCCATCTTTGTTCCACTGACAGACAATGCTATCAAAGCAATCTCAAGCCTTGTTTAGCCTCCAGTGCTGGATGCTGAAAGGAAAACTGTACCACGAGTGGTCGGACACAGCGCTTTGCTCTCCTCATCCCTGCCCATTTGGAGGTACCAGGGTGCTCTGCACAGCACCACTAGGCTCTGCACAGGCACAACCAAGGCTGGCCAACATTGTGGTGTCTTCTAATGAGGAGTAATGCACTCCTATAGATAACAAGACGATGCACAGCTACCTTAGCTAAAGCTTTATAAGGTGCATAAGAAGGTATAAAAAAAAAAACCACAAACAAACAGGGTGTGGTGTCATTCAATAACTGCTGAAGAAGACCCTCAAAGGAAGACATTTAGTTGTGCCCATTTATAGAGCCACAACTGTCCACTGGAAAAGGCTGAGCCAGGGGTTTCTTGCTTCTTTCCCCCCACGACTAAGGCCAGTCATTCAGCAAACAGGATAACAAAGCCGACAGCAATATGGATCCAGTACATCAATTGTTCTGTCCCTTAAAGCATTATCAGCCTTGGTGGACGTCTTACATGATATCACTATAATTTCAGGTAATATTCCATCTCAGCAAGTACCTGCTTTTCATTTCACATAGGAAAACCTGAGGAGCCGGCAGCATGGAATTATTTTATTTTTATTTGAGCATTATTTTTCTTGATTCCCCTTTCCTTCATACGAACAGCTATACGAAAGAGATGAATCCCTGCTGAAAACATACCTTAGGCACAAACACTGCTGAACATAAATATTATTTTTTGGCATATAACATCAGAGCAGATATTTAGTTTACCCTTAAACTTAGTAAAGAGCTATTATCTTACCTTGATGTGTGAAGCTTTATACATTTAACTCCCAATAAAATGATGTGGAAACACAGCCCTCCTTTCCTGGAAGTTTTGCCAATTGGTCATATTATTTGAAGATGGACGATGCCTCTTTCTTTAAGAAATAACTTATGAATAGCAAAGTGGTTGTGTAAGAATACAGCTGAACTTACAAACTACTTACAGAGCACCTGAAAATAGAGTGTGTTTATAAAATCTGTAAAATATTTGCACTCAGAACTTTAAAATTCCCTTCAGTTCTGCCTAGCTCATGCCTGGTCAGCTTGTGATGAACTAGGATGCAGTCCACCCAAGCAACACTTCAGATTTTTCTTGTGTTGTCTTCACTCTCTACAAAATGTATGCTCTCGTTTTTCTGAAGTTGAAGAATTTTAAACCATAAGGTTGCCAAGCCAACCCTCAGAGAGGGAAGAGAGGCAGCGGTGTTTGACAGAGTCAGGAAGCAGTCAGGAGCAATACTTTCTGGAGAAGTGTGAACAACTTCATTTGTCTCAGAAGAGCATTGGCTCTGACACCTTGAGATGACAATTTAAAAATCACCACTAACAGTTCCAGGCTATGTAATTTGAACAGAAGCATCCAACTTTGCCTTTAATACAGTGTTGATGGCTCTAACAAAGAATAAAGATGGCAAATACCTCGCACGTCATCTTTTCCATTTCCTGAAAGGCCAGCCTAGATGGTTTCCTGATGCACTTACACCTCAAACATTGCCACATCTAGTTTGAATTCAAAGCTTTCTCTTCCAAAGATTATTCCACCAGCACAACTCAACTCCTGCCAAAGAAAAAAAAAAAAAAAGAGAAAAAAGAAAAAAGACAATAAAAAGCTAAATCTGCTGGAGGATTTCAAAGTTATGCTGGAGAAGCGGTAGCACTTTGACTTTGGCAGGTGCAGGCTGCACTTCCCCCTTTTGGGACAGATCCAGCCCACCCAGGATGGGGCTTTGGGACTGGAGAGGCTGAGATTAAGGAAAGAAGAACAGTATGACCCTAAACACAGATGGCTCTTGTCTGGGTGCTTTGCATGATTACCCTAAGCATATGTATCATGGAGGAATATACCGGCCAGACCCCCAAGGCAGCGATGTGCAGAGACTGCTTCCCCCACCTCCCCCGGCTGCTGTAACGCTGTCCTGCCCCTCTGCAGCGTATCAAATGTCCCGTTGAGGTACCGCAGCATTTGATGTACTTTGAAATACAGTCCAGAGCCAGTCTCTCAGAAACCTGATATGCTTTTAAACTCCTCTGGTCTCCCATTAGTAAACTCAAGGGATATAAGTAATGACTTTCCTTAATCAATTAGCTTGTCTGGAGAATGTTGAAGTCTACACCTGCACTATGTGTTGAACCCGTGATCCGCTGGCTTGTTTAAAACTGTCTTTTAGTTGTTAAAAAAAAAAAAAACCAAACCAAAAACGTGTTTGGTGTGTTCAGCTGCCAGATCCTGGGGGTAAAATGGTTTTCTTGACACCGTTTCCGCGTTGTCTCACATCTGCGTATCTGGCTCTCTAACACCTAATAAAGTAAAAACCTTGCCTCGGCTTCTCATGTGTGATCCCAAATGTCAGTCAATTATGGCTCCGGCTGTTTGAGCATCTGCCCTTGGGTGGATATTGCTCTTTGGCTTATTGACTCCATACCTTGAGTCTAGCCTGAAAGAACAGAAGCGCAATTTTCAGACAGTGGAATTTTCTACAGCCTCTGAGGCATAAGGACCCGCATTTGATTTGGCCATGGGTAATTTAGAAGGAAAAGTAATCCTGAAAAAGTGTAAGAGCAGCTCATGCTTTCAGACGAACTCCACCAGGGCACGCCACACATTTATAAGTATATTCTCACTAGCGCTTGTCAGTGAAAAGTCCAGATTCCGAAATAATTGCCATGAGGGAATTAATATGAATGTGCTTGTTAGATTAGGAATTTCTTTTATGATCTTTGTGGGTCCTGTGTCCGTTTTCTCAGGGGCAATGGACAACACAGCCTGCCAGGGAGGAACCCATTCTTTTTGCCTTTTGAAAGAGTTGTGCTCTGCAACCAGTCCTGGCTGAACTGGCAAAATCAAAGGGTGAAAAGGGGGCTCCCAAGGCAGAAAGAATGGGAAGCCCTTCCAGTGGAAGCAAGGAGAACACTGAAGGAAAGCAATCCCCGTCTCCTGATGCCGTCTTTAAAAGGCAGGACCACATGCAGCTGCTTCTTTTGGAAGGAGCAGCATCAAAAGCAGCCTGACCATTCTGCAGCATGACACAAGACACCCCATGGACTGCAAACTCCAGCTAAGCCACCACCGTCTGGTTTGAGAAAATTAACTACATGACTTACACTGCTACGAAATGGAGCAGAAGCTCAAATTGTTTGTTACCTTTCCTCCTATGTTGTAAGGGTGAAAACCTTTATTTCTAATTTCTTTTATTCACACTAGTATGTCTGTCTGTAGGGAAAGACAGGAAAGAGGTCTGATAGTAGTGGGACTAAACACAGCTATCATTCATTTTCACTGGATTGATTTCATTTGCATTAATTTCGTTTAAGAGTGCCTAGATGAAGCACTGATAAATAAAAGGAAGGACTCATGTAATCATCAGGAAACGAGTGGGAAAAATATGAATAAACTAAGAACACATAATAAGAGATCAGAAGACACACGGGTGAAAATGGAAGGTGCTGTGAGCTCTTAAATAGCTATATCTTTCCTCAGCTGAGTCAAAAAAAAAGCTTAGTATTTGCTTGAGTGATTTAATCTGACTAGGTCTAGGATGAGAATGGACATTTAGATCCTATGAACATTTTCATCCTATAGATATGAATGCCCTTCATCACAGATATCAGTCAGCTGTAGTGATGACTCTGCAGTGTTGGAGGGTCTTCTGTCTCTGTTAACTAGACTCCCCTTTACAGTTCATCCTGTATAAAGTGAAAGCACAATTATTCCTCCTAGAGACAACCTCTTAATTGAACCTAATTACCTGTTGTATTAATTCAGCAATAGATCCTGCCTGCTCGAAGATTTTGTTTCAGTGATGACCTCAGGTTAGTAAAACTGATACAATCAGCAATACATTTGCTATGTATATCTTGCCCAGCTTACTCTTTTCAGTAAAATCCATAAAAAGTGTACAGAATAGGTTTATTCCATTAAGCAGCAGCATGGCTCATGAACTTGGAAGGCACAAATATCCTTAGGTTAGAAATCTTCAAGGTATTGGATTCTGCTTCCAAATTAATACCATTAATATTCCCTCACGGAATGTTAAAGCCATTCACGACACAGCCATTTGGTGGGTTATGGATCTGGGAAACTAATTTAGTGCTTTGTGCCAGAATCCTCAAAGTTTAATATGATTTTTTTTCTTCCTTAACACAAACAAATCAGAAGCACTCAAATTCGCTTGATTTTGATGCACAAATAATCTGGGGAAAAGCATTAGGAAGGAAAAGGCACATTAGAAAAAATCATGGGTCTGAATTTAAAATGACAGCAGCCCTCAAAGGCCAGACTATTAGTAAATTTATTTCTTCATACTGAAAGGGAGAAGAAGAGTCAAGACATTCAGAACCTATCAAAACCAAAATACCATTTTGTTATAAAAATGAATGAAGAAAATCCATCTACATAGTGTAACTGTTAGCACACCATCAGGGTGTCCTGAAGGCCATTTGGAATAACAATATGGATATTTCAGGAGCACCTAAGATGTACAGTGGCCTCTAGGATGTACTCCAGAGTGACTTGTACTGTGCATTGCTCCCATTTGGCATGTCACAAGTCTGCCACCATATTTCTCACAATCGTGCTATGGCCCTCACTGTTACCTTCCTAACACATGTAGGATGGAATGAAAATTTTGCAGTCACAGCAATCTTGTCACCTCTGCAGCGAATACTGGGTGGGTCAATCGCAAAGGTGAACATGCTGTGCAGAAGATTGTTCTTGCTGTTACTCCATAAGAAAAAGGTATTTTAGGGTTACAGAATGAGAAGAAAGCTCAAAATGGAAGAGTCATTTCAAGAAAGCAGTTTATCCAGATCCCTGCTGAGTTTCTACTTAGGTTGCTCTCTGCTCTTCCAGCTTTGAGCAATGGTTTGGAGGAAGGTGGGAGTAGTGAGGGATAAAGGGGCTGACAAGAGAAATACGGTGTAAAAGAGATGATTGATGAGAGCGAAAGCAAGAGGACATACCAGAAAGTTTAGATATGGTTTGAATTTTGGGCTTGCTAATTATATTGAAGAACTGAATTATTTCCTTCATACTGTATTGAAATCTTAGTATGTTTCTCTGTTACCTGATCTTCCCCCTCTTTCTCCACTTCACCCTCATATTGTTGCACTTTTTGATCTACTTTGGTCTGTAGTGTAAACTACTACCTTCATGAAATACTGTTCACATTGTTTCATGACACACATTGTGACTGGGGAACCCCTAGTAAATTGCAAGACATCTGCTTTATTCTAACGGCGGATCAAGCAGCTGGTAGTTAACAACACAGAGGAACTTCACAGCTTTCTACCCAGTCTTTGCAGCTCAGAAGTTCAACCTCTATCGACTCAATCCTGTATAATATACAATATGTGTTGTCTGAGATATGTAGTGCAACAGAGAACTGGTAATTATGGATGATAATTATAAGCTTCTGGAATTAATATTTAGAGTACTAGCTTTACTGCATTTCCCTTTTAGCTCAAGTAAGTCTGAGTGCTGTAGGAGAAGGTGGTCCTTACCAATTAGAAAAAAAATTAAGAGGTGATGTAGCTATCTGCTATCTGTGTGAATGGCTTGAGATTCAAGCAACAGATCATAACATCCCCAGGAGAAGTTCCATAACATTTCCACCCCTTAGACGAAGCCCTTCATTTTCATCATTTCTCACTGCATGTTCAGAGGCAATAAGAACAGAAACAGGATCAAAAGACAGTGTCAGTAACTGAAAAAGGTAAAACCAGTATCCACAACTGCAATACAAACTTATCTGAAAGTCTGTGTGCCAGCTTTATCTCTATCTGCAGTAACCCAGGAAGATGATAACATAGGAAAGGAGTTTCAGTGTTTGATACGAAGAAGCATATGAAGCCATCTGTGGGTATTACAGCTTAATAGGTTGTTTTATCCTCTGTCCACTCCTCCATGAAGACATTACTCCAAATTAAGTCATAGATACAGAGTTATTCCTTTGATTTGGCCATAATTCAAAGCACTCTTGTGCTCTCACATGCAGACACTTGGTTTGTATGATCAATGGCTTTTTTGCCTGATATTGTGCCATTGATTCATTTTTTTTTGGCTCACATGCATATTGTATCACATTGGCTTGTCATTCTGTGCAGTGAATAATGGTGGGAAGCAACATAACAAATGTAACACAAACCAATAACCAAAAAAACCCCAAGTAATTTTCTGATCAATAAGCCAATCCATTTTGTGAGATAGAAGGGATCGGTTTGATGACATGATTTATTTTTCCTTTAGGCAATGCATGAAGGCCCTTACAATTATAAGTCTCATGTGTCTGATTTACCAGAAATCTCCTGTGTAAGTGCATGCGTGTAGGTCATGCAGTACAGCTGATTGATGGCTGATGGGTTTCCACAGTGCTCGCTGTAGGCATGCTCTGCAGAATGTAAGGGGTCTGCGCAGATAGTAGTTTCCAAGATGCTAGGAATGTCCCCTTTTTCTCTTTTTACTGCAGAGGCTGGTTTTCCATCCACAGAGGACCTGGCCCAGTCAACATGATCCTGCTTATTTGATATCAACCTGTGCTTAGGGAGCCCTGGGCTGTGAGACAGAGCCAACACATCAGGCATTGCTTACAAACACAACTTCTGGCCAAAAGCAAAATAAATCTGGGAAGTCTAACATACAGGTAGTACTCAGAGCTACTCAACTGAAATCTAGTGGTTCCAAGCAAGCCATTAGACTCAGAGCCAGAAGAGCTCTGCTCACCTTAATGTCCTTTCCTGCTCCCCTTTCATGGAGATGGTCCCTTTTGCACTCTGCATGTGTAGCCTACTCTCTGAGGGACAACACTGTTTGTCAGCCTGCACAGCCAGAGGACCTCACCTCTGCCTGGAACACAAGATGCTTCTCCACATACCTGGGATGGTCCTTGGCTGTCCTTACTTTGTGCTTACTGTTAACTGTTGTGCTTACTCTCTGCGATGAGTGAAGTGGTGTGTATCGTAGGAGAAAGACTCCTTCCCCCCCTCTCTTTACTCTCCAGGAGTCTGACTCCATCCTGTCTCTTCCTGCAAAGATTTATTCACATTTGCTAAAGGGGTGGGTTCTCTAAAGTGTTTTCAACGAGCTTCTGAGTTTATACCTGATGGGAGAAGTGATCAACACCAGGGATGGAGAATTCACCCCCAGTTTTCACTCATCTTTGCTGGCAGAGTATTACCAGGAGGTCTGAGGGTATCCTGTTAGCACATCAGTGGTTTTATTGCTGTCAGGTGGGAATCCCCATCTGATTATTTGTCTGCAAGAATGTCAATTCCTCGTTCCCAATTTCAAAAGGATGGGCAGCAATTTGTTTTACCACCTTTGTTCTTTCTTATTCACAGCCATGTGCTAAAACCGAGATGTTTTACTCTCAGGTATTTGTACTTGGCATAAGATTCTTCAACCCATCTTTTCCTCTTCCTCTTGCTTTGTCTGAGATCGTAGAGCTGACATAAACCGAGATAGTTCAGCGCCTCAAAGAAAAGTTAGTTGTCACTGTCATGAGACACAGCTTGACTGCATGTTACCAAATACTCAAGCAGTTTGCAAATCTTCCAAGTCTGGTCTTCTTTATGTTTTCCCACGATTTAACAAGTCAAGATTCAAAGAGAGAAATGAGCAATTAAAAAAAAGGAGAGGAAAAAAGCTACCATCATAAAAATCTGGTAATGACTTATCCTGAGCAGGCTGGATCCTACACACAAACTTTCATCTCTTCTCTCCTGTAAATATTGTGACCCTTCCTGGTATCCAGATGTTCCCTCTCTGATATCTTGCTTCACTAGCTCATCACTTTCTGAGGCATTCACCTGTCAAGAGGCATTTTTTCTGTGTTGGTCCCTGCCTGCAGCTGATCTTTTTGGTATGTTGTTTAAAAAAAAAGTTATTAAAAAATGTAGTTAAAAAAAATGTACTTTCTCTATTGAGGAGGAAAAGAAATAATCCAAGTTACCTTCTAATAATTACAGAATTCTAAGGGCATAATGCAAATAGTGTGGAAATAACCCAGGGGAAAGGTGCTGTTGAATCTTCAGTTGAAAAGTCTCAATGAGTAGAGCTTTTACCAAAAATAGTGATAAGCATGTGAACAACTATGGATATGCAGCTAATATATTTGTGAAAGGTAAGTTTTCACATGGGATGGACAAGACAAGAGCTATAAAGGTGGCTTTTATTGTTTCACTGTTTTATTGGTAAAGTCAAATCTTCCCCAGTTCCTCTGTAGGCTTAGAGTTTGCAAGGCAGGGACTTGTTTCTGTGCACCCTTTGTCAGCTGAGACACAACAATGATTACCAACTGGTTTAGAGGAAGAATCTTTCCATCACTGCCTCCTCTTCTCACTTGCACATGCACTCTTGCCCCAAGTTTCCCAGTATTCTTCCTCTTTTGCAACCCACAACTGCAGCATCTCTTGCTCTCCGTGCTTCTGGATGCATCCTCACTCACTGGGCTTTGGCTTTCTGCCTACCCATTCCCTTCCCTCCAAGTCCTCTCCAAATGAGGGTGTTTCCACTGCTGTTCCCTTCCTGGACATACCTAGTTATCCCCACCTCTTGGAGAGCAAGGGAGAAAAATCAGTTGATGTTTTGGGCTCTTGTACCTTGCCTCAAATGTTGCAGAGCCATAGACATGAACATCACCCATTGGGAGTCCCAGGGGATGCTGCACTCTGGAGGTGCCTCCTCAAAGCAGGAGAAAAATGCCATACAGAGGAGCTACTGTTGTTATTTCTCATATTAAGAAATTAGATATTAGACCTATGGAAGTCTTTTTAATTAATTAAGTATTAATGGCTGCTTTAAAGTGGAAGTTTAGAACTGGTGAGTGCTGGCATCAGTTGCACAAAGTCTGTTTTCTCAGAGAAACCATCTTCCCACACAAAAGGCTCAAAGACAATGGCTGATGAAGGCAATAAAAAGTTTGCAGATACTACAGAAGAAAATAATTAAACAACACATTGCTATATATGTTTTTAAAAAGAGTTAACAATAGCTTGGGATGTTTCTGCTATTGATGCCATGATTTCTGCTTTAGCAATAAAGTATTTTATCATAGAACTGTCACACAACTTCATCAATTCACAGCAGCACTAATGAAAATAATCTTTATATCGATAATATATAACTGCATATAACCATCACTACCCATGTATAGAAAACAGAGAGAAGAGTCAAAAGCATTAAAATGTTTTTTGGAACAAGCTCCTTTAGAAAGAAATGTGTGCAGGTCAGGTAGAGTTTTCAGCTCCAGATTCTCAAGGTGCTTGGTTGCGTTACTCAGTGTTGTCCCCATTTGCGTCCCACATTGAGCATTCATCCCTGGGCTGAGCATGCTGAGTTAGAACTTGCTAGTTAGACTGAGTGGAGAAGTCAATT
This sequence comes from Syrrhaptes paradoxus, assembly GCA_013400615.1. Classification (NCBI taxonomy): domain Eukaryota; kingdom Metazoa; phylum Chordata; class Aves; order Pterocliformes; family Pteroclidae; genus Syrrhaptes; species Syrrhaptes paradoxus. Next base: position 90,007 of record VZTO01008243.1, on the reverse strand, counting down.
TTGAGAGCAGCCATCATTTCTGGGGAAAAAAACCCCAAACAAAGCACGGCAAACTGCAGGATGTGGTTCTCTCAGGTCTATTTGTTGAGAGGACAGAAGTATCAACAGCTGTGTCTCATTTTAAATCCCCTACATCTCCACCATCTTCCTCTTGGAAGAACTTCTCATTGCTTTTGCTGAGGCTTGTAACAAGGTGCTAACAGCTCCTGTGGCTTTGCCTCCTTTGTGGGAAACCGGAGCGCAAGGACATAGCCAAGACGTGTGTTGTGTTAGTGATCTGGCTATGGCCAGAAAGCTCTTGCAATCCATAACCTTCATTTTTGGGCTTTCAGCTCTGCCATCAGCTGGTGATTAGAGCAATGGATGATCTGGCTCACCCTCCACCTCCTCGCCTGTTTTTACACGGATGGCTTTGAAAATACCAAAGCTCCCATACACATTTTAATGAAAACACACCACATCGCTGTCACCTCTTTCGTTTCTTCAGCTGCTCATGGTTGTTTCCCTGCCTATCCCCCCTCCCCAACCCCTCAGAATCAGTAAATAGAAAAGGCCTGGTGTGGTTTTCCTGCACAAATACCTCACGTATGGGCACTTCAGAATGTTTGCAGGACAGAAGCTTGTGAAATGAGGGCAAATGATTGTGAAACTCTGTTTCGAGGAGCCAGAACTCCACTCAAATGAGACTTGTTCTGCACCTTGCCATATGGTTAAGTGCAGTAGTCCTGCAATAACAATGTGATCATAAATAGTCTTTCCTGGCACACGTGTTCTTTAACTCTTTACAGAGCACTGATAAATAAAAAACAGATTGCACTGATTTTCTTCTTGCTGGAGGGGTGCAAGCCACAATCCCCTTGTTTGTGGAGCAAGAAACCTACTTGGGCTGTGATTCAGGCACTGCAAGCCTTGCTGCAGGAAAGGGATGCAATGGTGCTGTTCAAAGCAACTGGTGCTTGGAGGGCAGGAAAGATCCATGGAGAAATGAGAGGGAAGAGAGGGAAGGAAATGTGGCCGTACTGCTGAGTTCATGGTACGGTAACTGGTGGTTGGATCATACAGCTACAATGGAAGGAGCTGAATACTGGAGAAATAGATGTCACAATCCATTGTGACCATCTGGGGCAGATACACCTAGCCAGTCAAAATGGCATGGAATAAAACAGAAAGCAGAAATCCTTTTCATAGAGGAGGTTTGCAGCCCTGCCACCCTTCTCCTTGCTGGTGTTTCCAGTGGGTAAGTGCATATTAAGTGACAGTAAGGCTGCTCAGTCCAATTTTAAATGAATGCTGTAAAGTGGGCTTTTGACAACTTATTAAAAATTTAAGTATAATTCCAAACCCTCAGGTTAGTTGATTTTATAGTTAACATTTCTCTGTTGGAATAGCAACACATGATGTCTGTCAGCAAGCCAGCCACAATAGCCCTAGGCTAATTTTCCAAAAATAAAATAGCAGCGTATACCTGTCAGGACTGTGCCAATGCCATGTTCTACACAGGCACTTCTTTAACCTGATAATTCACACAGCTGAAACACGTCTAACAGTTGGCTGAAGTGTTCTTGCAATCTGAAAGAAACTCTGTTCTCTTCCCCAGTGTGGCATAACTGGAGCAGCTACTGGCAACGGGCTTTCCAAACAGTCCACAGGTTATGTCAGAAGAGCACTGAAAAATCACAACTTAACAAAGTTAGGCAGGTATGCAAAAAAAAAAGAGGGAGGTTGGTCCATTTCAAAATGAAAAGACTGTTATAGTAATTCTTTTTTTAAGAGAAGTAGTATCAAGGAAAAAATGTACTTCAACAGATCACTGAGCCTGACTGAAACAGAGACCTAAATTTGACTAAGTTCATGAATCATTTGCTCTTTAACAACTGGCACAAATGTAACCTGAGTGACTTTGTTTTCTCCGTTTATAAAAAAGGTAGCAACATCCCAGCACCCAGACAAAATCTGCATAAAATGCAAATACATTTACTGAAAATCAAGGGGATTATTCTTTAGTTTTGTTTTATTATAAACCAAGCTCAATTGTGCTGAAATACTTTAATGAAAAAGGCATTTCAGATTCCAGAGAACCTAAGAGATTTGGAGGCTCACAAAGCACCCACGTGCAAGCTGCTACGTTGACTGACTTGCAGTGACAACTTGTGCCTTCCTCTTCCTAAACTGAGATCTTAACCAAACGGATAGGGAGTCAAGCTCTCTTTGGAAAACAATTTTTACAAGAGGAGATAACTTTATCTGGTAAGACTAGCAACTGGAGAGAGAGAAGGAACAAGAGTTCAGATGCGAATAAAGATGGACATAGTGTGGGACCCAGGTGGATATCAAAGTGCTGGGCTGTTCTGCAGTGATGGATCATGCAGTACTTTCCTTGGTAATAAATGTTACCCTGACCATGAGAAGTGTTTGCAAAAGCACCTTTGCTGGTTCCAACATTTACTCCATATCATTTTGTTATTTGAGAAAGCTCGCACTTTCCGTCCCTCCTTCCCAATTAAAACTTGCACAACTCATACACATGTATGTGCAGTATTTAAATTTTTAATAATGTGCATATCTCTGTACGTATTTCAGCACATACACATGATTTACAGTTATACAAGGACTGATAGGTGGACTGGGGGATTTTCTTCAGAAAAAGGGAGGGAAGAACTAAGCAGCATTTACTTTGCAAGTGCTACCAGTTTTATCAATTTGGAGGCCTTTTTATTCACTCGTACGTCTATAGTACTTATGTTGGTCAGTATTACAAGGGCATATCAGGCAACGATTAATTTATAACTTCTTTCTTCTATTTGAAACAGTAAGGGATTGTGACAAAGTTACAGAGCTTTTGTAGTTTGATCATGGGAAATGACATGGAATACAACCATTTCCCTGCAAAAGTGATTTTTTTAATACTCTGATTTTCCTTACAGAATGGAGATCCATAAGGACGCCACTGTCTGTGTTTCAATTACAAGAACATATGAAAAACAAAAATATGAGGCCATGGAATACAGCCCCTTTTGAGAGATGGTGAAGTGACAGTTCAATTTGTCATTGCATTGAATGCAGCTGACCACTAAGGAAAACGGATCCTCTGTCTGCAGTGATCATGTTCTGAAATGAATCCTTCCACTGTATCACACTGTTAATAGGATTCATGCACTCTGTGAAAAGCAAGGCATTCCCATCAAAACTCATCCAATTTATTGTAATACATGTTACAGTTTTTGCCCATATTTGCGGTAATAAGGTTCTGCTCTAGAACTTCATTTCTTGGATGGGACCTTTGTTTTCAGTTTCAACTCCAAATTCATTCATAAGCAGTCTTCATTTACTTATTTTTGTGCCACCACCACGTCTTCTCTTAGCTCTCATTTTGTCAAGCAGGTTATGCTTTCTAACCATTGCTCTATTCATTCTATCAGCTCTTTTTTTCTGTACCTTTTATTTGAGTACTTCTTTCCTCATATTGGAGCATCAAAATTGTACACTGTGTCTCATGGAGGTTTAGGCTGGATATTAGAAAAAATATCTTCACTGCAAGAGTGATGAGGCATTGGAACAGGCTGCCCAGGGCAGTGGTGGAGTCACCATCCCTGGAGGGGTTCAAGAAACGTGTAGATGTGGTGCTTGGGGACATGGGTTAGTGAGTTAGGTGGTGTGGGTTGGACTTGATGTTCCTTGAGGTCTTTCCAACCTTAATGATTCTGTGATTCTATGTGGAGTCTTCCCATATTGGCCATTAGGAACACTCTGGGAAACACTTTCTAAGGAAAAGTTGCTTTTCTTCCCAACAGCCCCTTGTCTTATTGAGCTTAAGGTTCTGGACCTTTGTTGCTTCTTCCTTAAGTCAGATCTGAGAGTCAGCAAGCCTATTATTACGCACAACAATAAATGTAACTATAATTGCAAATGGATTTGTTGGATGAAAGAAGGAGGTACAAAGCTTTATCTACATCAAAAGCAAAAAAAAAAAGTGGGCATCAAATGTTTCTTACATTTTTTACAGAGGTATTGAGTATTGTACTTATTGCTACAGGCACTTTGCAACCAGCTTTAAAACCTATTAAATACATGGGAGCATGAGCAAATATTTCAATTACATAGAATGGACAGAAAACAGTTTTTCCTCCCTTCTCCCTCACTACTGAATTAAGCAGTATCATTTATCTTTACGCCATTGGCTCCATTGTGGAAACGTCATGATTTGTTCATATGCTTAAGTCATTTTAAGCACAAGCATAGTAACCTAGACTGAGCAAAATTAATTCCCATCCCTACCTTGTACCCTGTTCTTGAAAGTACATGCTGAGTAACAAGGGGTGAGTGTATTATGGAAATGGAAGGAAAACATTGAGAAAGACAGTCTAAAATTTTGTACTTCACCGTGCAATACTGCATAATACAATAAATTTTATATTTATTTTCATGTCTACTTTATAGAGGAATAGGATAGCACCAGTTGCTCCTCCAGATTGTTTTACTCCTCTTAGTGCCGTTCGTCACCAATGTGCACAACAGAGGAACTAAGGACTAGGGGGGAAATTCCTGGGTGCAAAAATGAATGCCAAAATAACTCAGCATCTCTTTACAAATCTCTTTCATCAGCTGCTCACAAACAAGTTTCTTCAGACAGAAGTCTTGTTTTAAATATTGGCTGGGCTACCTACCCTGCTTTCACTGCAGTCATACTTTGCCGTATCATACCAGCACTGATATGAAAATGCTGTATAACTACAGCAATAATAAGATGAAACTGCCATGATGATTTCTGTTTGTATAAAATGATTCTCTGCAGATTGACTAACATATCCAGGCACTTCGTACTTCAGTCCTAGACACTAGACTTACAGAGATTTTACACAAGGATGGATCTGTAGAGCATGTTGTCGTGGTTTATAAAGCCACGGGGACAGTTTTTGTTGAACACCTGGTGGGCTGAGGCAGGGACAGGGAGGGTTTCACTCACCACTTAGGGTCACAGGCAAGGAACTGACATGACTTGGGAAGAACAAGAGAACATNCTGCCTGGCTCTGGGGTGGGCTTCTAGTTCCTGCGTGGGGTCCTCCACGGCTGCATCTTCCTTCACCACACTGCAGGGGAAATGCTGAGAGTGTTCCCTTTCATAACTCCGACCCAGTGTCTGCCTGGCTGTCTCCCTCAAAATCTTGCTCCTCTCTCCGCTGCGGGTCTTCATCGGCTCCCGGGAAAACAGACTCCTGGGTGAGCCATGGCAGAGGTTTGGGCTACAGCAGGTCGGTTCACAGAAGCCAGGCAGGCGGCTGGATGGCCGGACCAACCCACCAGAGCCATGCCCTGCCCGGGGCTGCGCCAACCCATTGTTCCGTGTCCCCTCTTCAATATGTCATTGGCAGAGGCGCCGACTGGCTCAGCCTGGCCTGGGGTGGGTCCAGCCTGAAGCTGGGAAACTTCCAGTAGTTTCTCACAGGGGATGGATGGGTTCTACTCCTTCCCCCACTGCCCCTCCTGGTTACCAAATGTTTGGAGCCGGGGGTGGGAGTGAACCCTTAACAGTCATTTACAGGAGCCACCACTGCAGCCCCTCCTTGCTGCCAGCAGAGCTGGAGTCCAGGGAAACCTTTAGCAGCTGCTTACAGGAGCCATTGCTGTGGCCCCTCCTGCTACCAGACAAAACCCCTCACAAATCCATAACACATGTATATATTTGTGTGAAGTTCAAACTGCACTTGTTCTTTCTCTGCAATAACATCCTGTCATTTGACTTAAGCTATTTCAATTCCAATAAAATCTTTCTGTCTGACAAATCTGAGCCTTTGTTCTTTTGCAGCAATGTTATAGAATTCTTTCTTCCTTTCTATCAAATATTTCAAGACATGCTACATAACAGGAACATGGAAAATGCACCGAAGATTTTGGGGTTTTCTTATATTTATAGATATTTCTAGAGAGAATATCACCTGAGCACTTGATTGAGTTGGAAAAGACGCTCAAGAATGGTGCAAAGAAAGAAACCTGGGTTAAATGTGAATGTCTTTAATAATCATTCATTAGGAGGGTGACTTTGATGGCACTGTGGGCAATGTGAGAATCAGGCTATTCATCTAGCCAAAGAAATTCAGAGGGTAATTTTCTCACGTGTGAGAAAATGTGTGAGGTACCTTCTCACATGTGTGCATGAGAACAAGTCCATGTTGTATCCAAAGCGCTCACATTGGCATAAGAGGCAGATCAAGCCTCTTCTGGGCCAAATTAGAAAAGAAAAAAAAAATAAAAACAAAAAAGAGAAACAATCATGGCTGAAAAGCAAGAGTTAGCAGAACCATGTCAGGGATTTACTTTGGGACTATACTGAACTCCCAGTATGACCAGTCATATCTCAGGGTATTTTGTGATACAGAAAACAGAGAGAAAAGCCAAGTATGTGGAAAAGGAAAAAGAGAAAGATAGAAGTCCTTACAATACTCAGACTCAAAACTCCTCTGGCTTTTCACCTCTGCATTTTTCCCCCCATTTAAGCTGATAAATGTCCAGAATGGCGAAGAAACCTCTAAAAGTATTATGCTGATTCCATCTGATTCCGGATTTCAACAGGAACTATGACTATGTATATTGTTTCCAGGGAGAAAATACCCTGACATTCAGCCATATATCCTGCTCTGCTGTGGGCAGGCATGATTTGTGGATGTTCTGCCAGAGCTCTCACTTTGAAGTATTTTTCTTCCACATTCCTGTTAGGTGCACTGTGTCATATGCAGATGCTTCTTATCTTATGTGCCAGAAATATCCCTAGGAAATATCACAAGAGAGCCAAACAAGAACTAACCGATTTTCTGGTCTACAGTGGACAGTTTGAAGCTGTAAATGATCCAGCACATCTCAGGCAATTTAGCTATTCAAGACCAAAGTGAGCATGTTTTAAAGAAGCTTAGCATACCCAGTAACACCACACAGGCTTATTGGGTTCTGGCTGGCAACAGTAATACAGGCGTCATAGTGCGCTACTTATACCTGACACTGTTGGCTCCTTGAAAATGTCTTTTTAATTAGAAAATGTGGAAAAAAGTTTAAAGTGCCTAGGTTAAGCTGCAAGTGCAAACTGAGTTGTACAGATACAGACGATTTGGTTAAGGTGCAGACGTGGTTAAGGTGTAGACGAAATAACACAACTGTTATCTGAAATGAATGCTTTCAGTCTTTCAGATGTTGTGCAAGGAATATGTATATTTATTTGCACTTCCCTCCACTGAGTTGCTTCACCTCTCTGCTGTCATTCTCTAAACAAGGAGAAGCATTATTGTGACAACACAGGACGATTCCACAATGATATTCAAAGGTTTCAGAGGCTTTTGCTATTTTTCTAGAGGTGGTAGAAACACCCATTTACCTCAAGACAGAGCAACTTTCATATCCAACACTTGAAAATGCACTGGGACTGCCATGATAAGNGTGGAACAACATGAAGGAGCTCCAGCTTTGTGCCTGCGTAGCTTTACTATAGACAGTATCGATCTGTGCAACAGTAATTTCAAATAGTTGACTGGGGAAACACAAAAAACAACTTCTATGTGGTTAAGACTTCTGCTTGAGAACCCAGTATTTCTGCCATGCATGTACAGCAGCTTAGGGAAAGCAAACTGAAACCAGCTCTTCTACTGCATCCACATCTCCTTCCACTGTTCCTGTGGAGATCCCACAAAAGCAGCTGCAAGTCAAGTACTCCGTGTGAATTCTTCCTCTAGCTGCCATCATGTGCTTTGCTATCAAGCAACGCCAAAGCCAGAATATAAATGAGGCTAGAAAATATCTATCTAAACTATACATACATATGTATACACATGCTGTGTACATTAGCCCAGGTGCATATAGCGTACTGAACTGCTAAACAGCTCTCTGCATGGGCTTCACAGGAACAGAGACACTGTTATCAACTAATCCCCTTCATTTTTTTTTTCCCCCCCATACACTCAGGCTATTGTAACATCCTCTCTCCCAGCAGCACTTCCTTTCTCTTGACCTTTTACCCTCTCTGCTTCATCCATTCTATGAGTGCCAGTGAAACAAAAGGGGAGAAAAATCAAGACTAGTTAACAATAAGATGACTGTTCCAGCTCCTCAGAGGTATCCTTACAGAGTGACTCTGAGATCATCAGTGCAACAGAAGACATCAGTGTCGGGAATGAACAGGAATGGGCAAAACTGGAAAAAAACCCCAAAAAACAGATAAGCTAGAGACTGCCTCCGTTGTTTTGGGTTGTTTTTTTTTTTTAGCCCCATTTTATTAGAAGAATATAACATCAGTGAAATTAAGAGATTATGCAATTTAGGCTGGCATTATCTATAGCTGTTCAAGTGGACTCTATGGTTATAAATACACTTTAGCTCCTTGAAATCTTAAGTCATGTGTGTTTGGACAGTATCAAAAGAGTAATATGGGGAGAAAAGTCTGTTAATACTCAGTTATTGAATACAGTACTGCCAGATTACTTGTAGAGGTGCTGGAGATAGATAGATAGGCCACTGAATGTTAAACAGCTACTGAGCTTTATCTATTTCATCTAGTTGTACCCTGGGTAATACAGATTGGGGAATTTCAAACGTGTGCCCCAAGCATGCTGATCTATTACAGCAGTAAAACCCAACAGTGGAGCTGTTCCTTAGGCATTATAAATAGGATTTGGACAGTCACAGGAAGAGCCTTTGGTGCTGAAACAATATTCTTTTTGCTGACAACACACTATCTAATGGGACTATGTGAAGCTGAAAAGAAAACACACTGATTGACATGAATATTACAGCAGAAAAAAATGACAACTTCAGCAAGGCCTCCTTGCAAGTTAATAATTTGTTTTCCTTCATTTCCCCCTTGCTCATCTCAAGGAATATTTTCAAATGAAAATCACATGCTCATGACTTCTAGCTGGACTTAAGTACTAAGATAGCAGGTTTTAAAATGTCCATTGTGGGGATTAGAAGACCTCCTAACAGGAAGCGATACCTGGTGCACATTTCACATGGGATCCCTGCTCTGAGAGCTCTTCTTCTCTGTCATGTTCTTCATCACAAAATCCATCAGTGTGTCCTGTGCCACTGGAAGCTGTCCTATCCTGGCCCTTGGCCAGTGAGGTGAAATTATTTACTCCATAAAATTACTAAGTATTGCATTTCTAGTTCCAGCATCTATTAATACGATCACTCCTGCCCGCTGAAGACAGACAGACTAAGTTAGGTAAAGAGAGTGTTGGAGCCAAACTGGAACGGTTCATTATTAACTGGGAAGTTTGAAAGAGACAGGGTGTCCCTTGGCTCTCCAACATGCCCTCCTCCCTGTCATCCACAGGCTTATTACAGGCAGTCCGAGTCATTTGTCCATGCAATAAGATGGAAGGAAAAGTAGATTCTCTGCTTTTTCCTCTTCTCCCTCTGTAAGGGCACTTTGTGCTGAAGTAGAATTTTAGCTGTGATACTAACTTCAGGCTTCGTAATTATAAGGTTGATAAAGGATCCTGGGAAAGAAGAAAAGCAACCAGATGTGCAGAGGCATCCTGTTATACAGGACATGGGAAAGATAAGGAGAAATGGAGAGAAATTAATTAGCACAACTAAGTTATTTTAGAGGTTGTGTTGACATAGGTTCGAAAGTTACGTTCCCAGGATTTAAAGTAGCCAATAGTGATTTTGTTGTTAAGAATTTAAAATTATTGTATCCAATCAGTAACTGCCAAATCTGAAAGAGCTCTGTATAAAAGCATGTGTGCAACACACAATAAATGTCTTTCACTTTCATCATAACTGGCTCGTCTGGGTGGTGTCCAAGAACTTCGCGCCCTGACTGCAAAAAGCCCTTCACGCTGACTACAAAGAAATCTGCTGGTCGACTAAATCCCTCATTTCCATCTTTTGCCAGTCAGCACACAGTCCAACAAAAGGATGAGAGAAAAGTAGGCACTTTCAAGGGGCATTTTGCTTGGTGCTGGACACCTGTGTCATGAGCAGTTATTGGTTACGCACTACAAACTTTAGTTTCCCTACTTGCTGGCCACATGGTTACCAAAACTCTCTGCGGGCCACAGAAGGCAGGTGCCCACTGCTGGTACACAACCAAAGGAAGAAGGAGGTGATGAGACTCCTTGAGCCGTTTTCCTAAGCAATCTGTGGCTGTCAGAGCTCTCTACCCTCTGTGTGGTGGGGACAGAAGCGGGGGGTTGATTCCTTATTCCTATGATTTGTAAAAAGGTAAATGTTTGTCTCAGCTTTGGCACCAAGAGGAAGAGTAGAGAGGGTTTTAAAGGCACTTTGCATGTAAGTACTCAGGAATCTACTGTTATTCTCACGCAGCAGGCGATAAGCAGCAGAAACAGAGACATAACAACTTAGCAATGCAAAATGAGCTCCAGGCATCTGGTAATTGTACCTTTTTTTTTCCTTTTAAAACCCATCACAACACTGAATAGCACAGGGTCAATCTGACCTCTTCTTGAGAGTATTTGCAAGGGTAGGAAGTCTTTGTGACCCACACTTTCAATCAGAAGAACATTTTAGATTATTCAGGTACAGAGGGAAAAATCCAAAACAATAAACTGTTTGCACCCATTTTATGACCCCAAAGAGCTCTGGTTTTCATGGTTTGCACTGAGGTAGTGTGTTTTGGAAGTATTTATCCAAAAGATGCTTTGTCATCATACAGCCCCCGAACCAAATGTATTTAGTTCCATTATATGTGGCCTATCTTTTTGCCTTTCTCTTAAGACATATAATATTATGGGTCTGTGGAAGCATGGCATTCAGAGAAACAATGCAACATGCCAAATGTTTGAAGATCAAAGATACTGGCAATTCCTTGAGGCAGGTACTTCAGCACCATGAGAGCCAGAACCCTCTGTGATGAAGCAGTAGCTCTGTGTGGTTCAAACTCAGCTCCTCCGAGTTTTAGTCACAGAATCACAGAATGTTAGGGATTGGAAGGGACCTCGAAAGATCATCCAGTCCAGTCCCCCTGCCGGAGCAGGAACACCTAGATCAGATCCCACAGGAACGCATCCAGGCGGGCTTTGAATGTCTCCGGAGAAGGAGACTCCACACCCTCTCTGGGCAGCCTGTTCCAGTGCTCTGTCACCCTCACTGTGAAGAAGTTTTTTCNAGAACTGGACACAATATTCCAGATGAGGTCTCACCAGGGCAGAGTAGAGGGGGAGGAGAACCTCTCTTGACCTACTGACCACCCCCCTTCTGATACACCCCAGGATGCCATTGACCTTCTTGGCCACGAGGGCACAGTGCTGGCTCATGGTCATCCTGCTGGCCACCAGGACCCCCAGGTCCCTCTCCCCTACACTACTCTCCAACCGGTTCCCCATGCAGCATCTAAAATCCTGTGCTCTGTGCCTAGCACAAAGCAGTCCCGGTCCCCAGCAAGTTTGCTCTCATCATTTGTCATCTTTGGGAAGTTGGTGTACATCGTGATTTGGTCAAAATCGGGGATTTGAATCTTGTACCCTTCCTCAAGTTGAGTCATACACAGTCTTTGTTCACATGACCTGAGGTCCTATGCAGTAAGTAAATGCCTTAGCATTCAGATGAAAAGGTTTTGATGACAAGTGGAGGAAAATAACTGCAGGTGCCCATAGAAAAATTTGATCTGTCTATAAACCACCTTTTAGCTAACAAGACAAATATTAAAAAATAATTTTAAAAAATGTAGCTCTCACCATTAGTTCTACTGCTTGCAATTAAGTGTAATCCATAAATATCAAGGAGTTGTCCATTTGGATTGTATTATGTGTTTCAATTGTTAGAACAAGAAAAGGTATTACTTTTCTGCCACTCATTGAATTTAATAATAGTTACTTACTATGTTGGAAAGAATAATGGGAAAAACCTTTCCTTGGGTTATCAGAGAGAGAGAGCGCTAATATCTGCGGGCAAATCCCATTATGATTATTATAAATGAGTCTAGGCTGTATTCATTCATAGATTGCACAGATATTACTAAATAAGACTTCAGGCAACCATACATGAATTTTTATAAATTGTGATCAGGCCTCAATGCAGTGGCCGCCAGGTAGTGGACTAACGAGCTGTCAGTATTAAATTCATTCCTTTCTCCTTATCATTTATAGAACAGGTGGCCTCTAACTCCCCCAGTCTGCACACACAGCTCTCGAAGACTTGTAGCTTTTTGCAGAGAAATGGAAGGAGCAGCAGCACATTTCATTTATCAGGAACAACATTCTGTTCATGACCTTTCATCTCCAGCACCTGGGCAGACTCAATCTGCTGGTGCTATTGACCCTGTACGTTTTGTACGGGCTGAGGTGGAGTGATGATAAATATACTGAAATAGGATAGACTTGCTGTAACTTGAAATTAAGCGAGGCCTTGAAAGAAAAACCTTTAAAGGATTAAAAATGTGTGCATGCATGCATGCAGTGATCAACTGACCGTGTTCTGCAGACAAGCACATATATTGGTTTCGGTAGAATTGTAAGGTATGTAAGTAAATGCAAAATTTGCCTTACCTTTCTCCAAAGTCAAGTCAATCTTGTCTGCCTGTGTCACATAAACAGTGTAAATACAGATACAATTAAAATACATTAATTAATTTGACTGATATAAAAAGAAGTAAAAGTAAAAATGATGGAAAGTTTTCACAGTTATTTAAAAATAAAAGGGATAACCCTAGTCTAGTCTGGATATATTGTCCTTTTTTTTCTCCCCTTTCTTTTTACTGTACTAGAGCCAATAAAATATTTGGCTTGGAAAAAACAAAAAAGGGTGGGAAAGAGTTCCATAGTTCCATTTTGACCTTTAACTCAACAGCTCGTCTGATTGAATCTCCATATGCCAAAAACATGACGGCGAGCAAGCAAGCAGGAGAGTTTCCTTTCGCTAGGCAGGACCTCAGTGGGGGCTACATTTCCTATCATCTTGCATGTTTACACAAGCTAAAAAGGCATCGAGGACTCTCTTGGGGAGGAATAGTGATCACGAAACCAGCAGGCAGCTTTTCCACAGGTGAACATAAAGAGGAGTATCACAAGATTTGCTGAAAGAGTTTTGTAACTTCTTCTTGTCTTGTCTTTCTATGGAGGTAGGTGTTGTCAAGGAGTGCTTTCACCAAGAAGTTGAATTACAGTTATCATGAAGAATGAGGCTGGGTTATTGTCATCAAGATTATTGATGGTATGATACAATGCCACATGCAATGAAAATTTGAAAGACAAGATAGATATGCCATCAAAGGAAGATTTTCCTATCTGGACAGGGTTTTCCCCCCTCACTTTTCACAAGAATTTTTAAGTTAATACAAACAAACAACAAGAAAACCCCAACAGGTAAAGCAATTCTTAAAATAACCCATAAGAAAAATAATCCTGAAAACACTTGTCATTTTTTGGAGGGTAGCTTGAAGGTATGAATTAGGGTGGATACCTCCAAAGAAAATATCAGCCAAATCCCTTCTCAAGGAACTGGGTAAGTTTACATTTCTGCGCCCTAGACAGGCACTAAAACCACCTCTGTTGTAATTCCTGACACACTAGTGCTCTGAAGAATACTCGGCAAGAACTCAGAAGAGCTGTACTTGAACAGCCTGGCATTTAGAAGGCAGGTATAATGCAAAACCATTTCATTAAAAGCAGGTCCCGTCAGGACCCAAACAGAAAGACAGTTTATCCTGGGATGACTGAAAATTGATACGTATGATCTGTTTTGCCATCGGCGTCTACAAAGAATGTGGCCCAACTAGACCTTAAAATTGTGCCCCAAAAGGTATTTGGACACCCACGTCGCTCAGATAAGCGTGAAGTCAGCTGATAGCCGTTCCTAATTCTCAGGCAGTGATACCACAAAGAAGGCCACCTTTACAACTTTTGAACAGAAATAATTTGTTTTATACCTTCATATGGATGAACACACTCACTTGGCTCCTCATCTTACTCCATTTATATATAATTGAATTTATATGTAAATTCAAATGGTATTAAAAATAAAAAGGAAATTACTGGTTTTAGAAAGTTAATTCCAGTAGACAATAAACCCATTTTCAGCCTTTTGGCATACACATGTCCTTTCTTCCTGAAAATATGAACATTGTGCTTTGGTAGGACAAATCACCCAATTGTTTCCCCAATGAATCAGAAAGTAGATGCCTCTCTCATGCAAAAAAAATAGTACTTGAAATGGCATACACTCAGAGATAATTATTTCTCTTTGCCTTTTCCCCCTCTCTTCTTCCTCATTATTTCATCAGGTTAATGTTCTCCACGTGAAATTTTATAGAAATTGAAAAAAGAAACTGGTGACGTTGGCTTGCCTTTATCTGAGTTGTGACCTGTTTCATATAATACTTTATGCATAAATAATGATATATATAATATATTATTAAAAAACAGTTTTCCCACCATTTTTTTGTTTTGTTTTGTTTTCTTCCATGGGCAGTACTGGCCTTTGTTCCTTGCTTTTAAAAGAACTATTTGCTCCAAAAATATGCTAACCATCCAGTGTTTTATTTGCAGTCTATTCAGGAGCTTGCATAAATATTCAAGAAATATAGAGAAAGAAGGGAACAAAAAGCCTGATATTCTACTTTACATTACTGGGATTCCTTGCAGGACTGAAACAAACCCTTAGCCACACTTGTTTCACACACTTTTATGTACAACTACTGGCAAGCCATGTGAATCCTGGAGGCTGGATCTTTTCTCCTTTCGTCTGCTACTCTTTCAGTATATGGGTTTTCCTTTTTGCATACCACCTACCTATGCAGTGCTCTACCCCTGAGCATACCTTACGCTGCTGACAGCATGCCAGCCTGCCCTCATTCTCATTTCTCTTTGCCACTTCCCAGCCTACCCCTGCAACATCCACCTGCTCCCCTTGCTCCGTAGGCTCTCCCTGACTCTTTTCTCTTACTGGCCTGCTTTTTATAACTCCTCGACCAAGCACTGTCTCCCAGTCCTTATGTATAAAAGAGTAATGGATGTCAAATGCTTTCAGTTTGCCGACTCAACAGTGTTATGCAAGTGAGAACGCCTATTGCATCCTTATCAGATTACTGAATATGTAGATAAATAAGACTTTCTCCAGGCAGCCAGCTTCAGCACATGCAGAAATGCTAATTGCAACGTGGGGGAGATAAAGACTCAGTACTTTGAGCAACGAAGCAGTTAGTGAGGAGGGAGGCCAACTTCTCTGAGCAGACAACCTTCACATCTCGCTGCTGTCAGAGACCTGCAAGACACAGCACATAACAAAATACCTGTATTTCACATCAGTGAACACATTAATTTTCTCTTGATTTTCTAAGGAAACAAAGTCTACACAGTAACACTCTCTATGTTTCTACCCACCAGCATCTAACAGCTGCTTTGGCATTGGTTTTTGGTAATGGATTGTCTCCTTTCGCATGCTACTAGCTATCAGCCAGGACTCAGGCCAACAGTCCTGCAAAACAGGCATAGCTCAGAGGCTTCAATTCAATTCCCTGGAGGAGGCTTTGAGCAACCTGGGCTAGTGGGAGGTGTCCCTGCCCATGGCAGGGGGGTGGAACTGGATGATCTCTAAGGTCCTTTCCGGCCGAAACCAATCTATGATTCTATAACGTAACCCATTCTCAGGCACTGTGAGTGCAGAAATAGAAGAGACAGGACATGCCAGGGAAGAGACCCACTGAAGTTTGGGGGAATCTCTTTGTTGTCTTTAAAAGCCTTTCGTATCAGCCCTGGAAGAAGTTCTACTGCAAGTCTCTCTGTTCTCCCATTTGCAACACATCCTAGTCCAAAACAATACCAAAGCTGAGATCTTCAAAGGATGCAAAGAGATTTAGGAACATAAACATCTCTGAAAGATGATGGCACTTTTCTTAATGCTCTCAAGCTACTTCTAAAAATGCCTGTTCAACAGCTCTGTGGATCCCCTTGCTATTTGTTCCCTTTTGGACTGTAAATCAAAAGCAGCCAATTTTCCACTCATAAAGCGACTTGCAGAAAACTTATTCAGCCTAAACTGTATCCAAATTTAGCAACAATTCAGCATGGAATTTAAATACCATTATAAAAATAATAGGGAGTAATAGTCTACCACTAACAGTTAAAAACATTAGCTTGATCACACTTTGAATATAGAAAATCTTCCAGGATTAGTTAATACTGGTACATTTTTCTTAACACTCAAGTATAAGTACCTTATCTCCTCTCTACATACTTTTTCTTGGAAAGCAATCGACAATTTGTAATACTTACTGAATTTAAAAAGTTAATTGCTATCTAACTGAAGTAGCTTATTATACAAGTATTGGGACTATGCCTCTCTGCCAGTCGAATACACTAAAGCATTCCATTTAAGCAATTTAAATTAAAAGATCATTTTATAAAGTTGTTTTGATTGTGATTGCATAGGGAGATTTTAAATAATTTTTGACTTAATTTCAAGGGAGATGGATTCATTTTGTATATTATCAAATTGTAATCATTCCTGTGTGATTAACATTTATGTTTACACTCTTAGCAATTTCCTTCCCTATAGCTGCAGTTGTGTTATCCTTTTTCAAAAAGCTGAGCATTCTGTGCAATGTGCTGCGAAGAAGTAGCAAGAAGCACGATGGAAAAACCCCTGTATCTGGACCTCTACAAGCAACCCCTGAGTAGAATTCCACTGTCACGTTTCATCATCCAGCTGAAAACACAGCTCTAGAATGGTAAGAAGACTTCGGAACAGCGACAATTAAAAATATTGACATGTGCTCTATAGTGTAATATAGCCACTTGCTAACCAAAACCAAGACTACCAGAGGACAGCTCTAGATTAGCCTTCAGCCCAAACTTTTTACATTTGGGTGATAGTAATACAGACGTAAGAGATGTAGCACTCTGCTCTCTGCAGCACAGACAGCTGCGTTCTCCTCTGTCCTTCAACATCTGCTTCAGGACTCACACACCCATTTTGAGAAATGATGAGATAGTGCATGCTCCACTGCGAGTGTATTATTCATGAGTGGAAGTGGGCATTTCTTTTCCTTTTTGGCAGCTAGTGGTTTGTTTTTTGTTTATTTTTTTTTGAGGGGAGGGTGTAAAAAATAGTTGAATTATCAAAAGAAGTGAATACTCTAGGTTGACTTTGGTGAATAGTTCCAGCCAAATTCAATAAAGGAGAAAAAACAAATGTCAGCAGCAGAAAGACAAAGCATTCTGACATTTTTTTAATTAACCTTTCTGATTTTTCAGCTAAGTTGTCTGGGGAACAGGCTTTCTAGTTCAAGCAGCATTTGAGGTGAATTACCTGGAAATGCTCCAGTTCAGATAACTTGGATTGCTTAAGAAAGGATGTGATAAAGTATGTCTCTGAATATGCTTTCAAAGTTAAAGGACTACTCTAAATTTTCCAAGCTGTCAGCAAATAGGTGAAGAATAAGTACGGACTGAAAATCTAGCTTTTTACTTGCAATGAATTTTGGCCAAGCAAATATTTCATAATGTACACAGCAACAGTTGTGGCCAGTATCACTTTAAAATGAAGTGTCCTAGGTAATTGCACAACTCCCCATATCTTTTCTGAAGGAAATGCCATTAGCAGCAATCTGATTGAGCTCATCAGAAACAAGTACCAAGCAGGAATTTACATCCTGCCTTTGTCTTGGGACTTGATCTTGAGTTTACAGATTTATATCCCCTGGTAAGGTTTATAAATGAATCCACGGATGGTTTGTCAGTGCACACCATGTATTATTTTTTTCCCATTGTCAGCTCTTTGCTTTGGAAAGCTGATGTGAAATATTCCTGCTACTAATTCTTTTGAGTGTTCAGTTAATATGCTGTAAACCATGATACACACACAAAACAGAAAAAGAAAAAAAATCTATAATGTAGCAGCACCAGTTCCTCATCTGAAGGCATTTAGAAAATGAAAGTCTTTGTAATGATGCAGTAGAAGCAGGAGCAACACAATCCAAAGGGCAGATTGTTTTTAAAAAACCGCACATGCAATTTACAACAACCATATTTAAAGTATATTCATTCAGAAAGCAACAATGGGACAGGTTTTTTTGGTTTGTCTTTTTTTTTTAATGGAGAAAATTATGTCATCAAAAGCAAGGTATAGAAGAGCTAGCTTTAAGGATGTTGTTTCAGAAAAAGATTTGTAAGTTTTGACTGTTGAAGTCAGGAATATCAAGAAATATCCTGGTATGCTTACTGTGAATAAAAGAAGCTTGGCTTGCTGTGAAATTAGATACTTTATCTGAGCCTCTCTCAAGTGCACAAGGTTAAACTAACTGTCACTAATATAGTTTTGAACAGATTTTCTCCCCCAAGGAAAGGATACAGACTTGTAGGCAGCCATGGGCCCTCTCCCAGTTGAGATGAGAAACACTCCAGGAACAGGCTGAAACAGCCAGTGCTGAAGCATCTACTGAAGGTGGCTCCTCAGTCATCTCAACACCAATTGCTCTGTTTCATTGCCCAGACAGATGATGGACCTCTGTAACTCTAATCCCAGCAGAGGCACAGTATTTCTGCTCAGGGCGCAGGCAAAGCTAAAGAGGAGCTAAGGACAGCTGAGAATTCATCCTGTCCCTTACCTACACATGGATAACACCATTTTGTACTGGGTGGTGGTCTGGAGGGTTTTAACTATTTTGTTACAGTTGTGTTATTATTTACATAGTAAAAGTGTAGCAGAATGCTGGAATATACAGAGTTGGAAAAATGTGGTAGATATGTTGGAGATCACCCTTATCATTCCCTTCAGGGACCACTGAAAGGTCTCTGAAGAACTTGCAGTTGGATGGGCTCTTGGAAAAGGGCTGAGAGTACAGGCAATACAGCAAGAAATTAAGCAGAAAAAGTTCCACATCACAGAATCACAGAATCACAGAATCACAGAATCACAGAATCACAGAATCACAGAATCACAGAATCACAGAATCACAGAATCACAGAATCACAGAATCACAGAATCACAGAATGTTAGGGATTGGAAGGGACCTCCAATCCCCCTGC
>VZTO01008243.1:0-54400 GCA_013400615.1 Syrrhaptes paradoxus | reverse complement strand
TTGCTCAGGACTTCCTTGTTCATCCATGCAGGCCTCCTGACATGTTTGCCTGCCTTCTTTGTTTGTAGACTAACTCTCTTGCTGGGAAATTTCTTGGTATGAAGATATGTGCATGTGTGTGCACGTACATATGCCTGTGCACGTGCATGTTGAACAGCTTCCTGGGAGAAGCGGTGTTTTAGCAGTGTGTTTGCTGGAGCAAATGGTGTTCCCACAGTTCCCAAGCAGATGTAAGATAACCATATGCTGTGCTTTTTTATCTCTTAACCCAGATTTACTGTGAAAATATGTGCAGTATGGGATGGCTTATCTATTTCTCTCTACTGGGTCTTGGATTTCTTCCTTGCTTTACTTCTTTGTGAGCTTCCTGGTAGAAGATTCATTACCATTTACTGAGTTGATAAGCAGTTTCTGTTCTTCAATCCTGTTATCATTTTCTATTGTATTTTTTTAATCAATTATTTTTATTCATTGATATCCAGCCTTGTAAAAACAGCTTTAAACAACCAGCCCACAAAAATTAAGCACCCATTAAAAAACATTTGACGAGAAATATCTGTCCCCTATCCTTTGATGGGTTTTCTTACTATTCTAAGCAAACATTTTGGAATCAAGTCTTTTATCTCTAGACTGTCCAACAGCTAGATGCAGGTGCACCCATCTATCTGTCTGTCTGTCTCTCTACCTATCTGGCTTTCTGTTTGCTTACTGAACGTTTTTCATGGACAGTTTGCTTTCTCAGAATAAAGTTGCAACCTGTGAAACAAAGTGAATAAAATGTTGAATATGCCATAATTCAAAACTCTCCCCGAAAAGAGCAGACTTTGGGAAGTTTTCTTTGAATTCTCTAGCACTTCTCTGCAAAGAAGGAGAGTGAAAAATGAACAAGTCATGGATTTTCAGTGCTCTAATGACTTATACAAATGTATTCCTTCATCTAAATACAGATTTCTATTTAAAATTCAGTATGCAGGAGTATTATGAATTCTAGTTTAATAGATTACAAATAATTGCCCTTTAGAAATGATGAATAGCTGTTTAAAGCCACCGATAAGAATGTTTCTGCCCTAACAATGGGCCTTCCATGCTGACTGTATCATATATGCCTGAAATTAGTTTATTACATTTTTTTATTGATATGCAAACTACAAGCTGATGGCAGATGGCAAATAACCCCTCACTCTAACACTAAACCCTCAAAAAAAAAGCCTTGTTTCTCCTATTGTTCTTGTGAGGGGACAAAAAAAGAGAGATAAGAAGATAGCTTTCATATTGAAGGCAGGCCACTGAAATGCAGATGATGCCATCCTCTCTTGTACTCAGTTTTCGCATTTTCTGGCATAAAAAGAATAAGATATAAGGTTGAATTAATGGCCAGACTTTACACAACTGCAATTCAAGATGCTTTCTCTGTGCTGTTCATGCTATCTCTGGCTTCCCTTTAAACCAACCATACTAGAATTATTCTTTCATTTAAAAGATGAGCATCCAGAAATACTGAAATTAAAAATACATTATTCATATTTTCAACACAGGAATGACCTGACAAAAAACTCGCTTAACAGAGATGACGGTTTCGTCATTACATGTGACACCCTTTAAAACACCAAAGAAAAGAGATTAAAAGCATCTACAGTTGAATTTGCAGTTATGCATACAACAGGATACTGGATGTTTTCAGGTTGTATGTGTTTTGTGTGCTAAACACACCTGCTGTACTTATATGCAGCACTTGGGAAAATATATGCAAAACACAAATCTATTAGGAAACTATCACTAACAGCTTTTTCTTTAAAAACTGGAGGGGTGGGTTGTGAAGTTTCCTCTCAAATATGGAGACATGCAAAGATATTGGACACTGATACCAGTGCTTTTGTCCAATAATGTGGTAATGCTGAAGTTATAAAAGACTGCTAGATATGCATGGGTTTTCACTACATAATGGCTGGGTTCTACCAAGCTTTCAGGTTACAAGCAGAAATAAAACTCTTGCTGGGTGAAAAGTACATACATGTATATATAAAATTGTTTTACTTTCCTCATTCTCATCTTTCTTACCTACAAGCAACTTACATTTGCTTTTGAATTAATTTTCCCTTGGCCAAGTTAGCAACACCACAAGAGGTCTTAAAAGTGGGTTAAAGCAGTTTTATGCCTTACCCATCGTTGTGTCTATAATGCTTGGCTCTGGTCCCTTTACCCTTTTATTTTTTTCTATAGGAGCAGGGCAGTTACCCCCCTCTCGGGGCCTTTTCTTTCTCCCTCTGGGGCAGGCTGCCTTCTCCACACACCACTGGTACCCAGAAAAGAATGGTTCTTCTGTTTATCTGGCTGCCTGCATATTGCATCCGTTGCTTCATTCAGGCTCCCTTTTCAGGGCTGCTAGCTGCCGTACAACTTCGCTTTTGTGCTCCACTGCCAGGGGTTTTCTGAAGCCAGACACTTTTTGAAAAGGGGAGATATTTGCATAAACAATACCATGTGAGGAGGTCTGCTGGAAACAAAATCAAAATTCAGCTGAGCAAATCTTCCCCAACAACTCATTGCTTGCAACCAACACCTCCTATCATTACCATCTGTGTACAAAATTATGGCCGAAAACCTGTGCAGCTTTTTCTTTTCACTTGCTCTTGTGTACAGATTCCTCATATCAGCTGAAGTGCATTTTATTTTCAAATTTGGACTGAACAGAGACCCTTAAACAGAATTTGGTTTACGGAATGAGAAAAATATGGTCATGTTAAATGAGGAACAGAAGGCCAGCTGTGCAGCAGATAGCTTGCAACCCAGATTGGATTGGTACTGATGGCTCATCAAAATGCGTGTCAGAAACAAGATCTACCCATCAGCTTGCTGAGATTTCAGGTCAGTGATGGCTGGGCAGCTTTATCAGAAGTGAGCAGGGAGAGGAAGGCTTACTACTGTGGCTGATAGCTGAAGGAATCATTCTGGAAAGATGTGTGCTTAAAACAAATCTCTAGTGGCTTAAAATATTGGATATAGTTGAGTGCACATGTGTGTGTATGCACATAAACGCAAACCTAAAGAGGTCATACATATGTATACATGAGTGAATGCACGTATATCTCTATGCACAAGCAAACATACACACGTGGTCTGTGCTGCATCCTCTGTGTGCATTTACAATATCTTACCCGTGGGAGTGAAAATAATTAGTCTAACCCTGCAGAAAGGCAGGCAGGCAATCCAAAAGTAGCCACATGGAAAAAAAGGACGAATGCAGTTTCATAAGCCACTGCTCAGATCTCCCACTTATTTGCATTTTTTATTCAAATATCTGTGTAGGTAATGCATCTCTCACTATTCCATTAAATTGCAATCTTAATTTTGTTTTCTTGCTCAGACGCTTTGGATACAGTTAATAATATTCAAAATGTGTCTCCTCTACTGCATTAGGTCTGTACACACATCTTCTGTTTTGCACTGCCTTTTAAACCACCCTCCTCTGTCAGAAAAATGGTGCCTATGGATGTATTCAGCATACAGAATCACCACAAATGAAGGGTTCTTCTCCTACCCCGCTGCCCACTTTCCAAGCCCTGGTCCCAAGCGGGTTGGGAGAAGCCAGATTGTCCCTGAGTGCTGTCTCCATCCAGAGGTTAAAACAAGGCGCACAGGAGATTTTTGTGGACCTCTTTTGTTGATCTGGTTTCTTCCCACAGAAAGTACATTTACTCTTTCATACAGTATCCAAGTCCTCTGTAAGGTGTGGAGCTTTAATATTCTTACCTGGAAGGTAAAGTGGCCCATCATATATGACACTGGAAAATGAAGGTCAATGAAGGTCCTGTTAAAGAACTGGGCTTAGTAACTCTTTTTACCAGATTTCACTTTGGGGGAATCATCTCTTTATGTTATTTGCCATTTATTACATGAAAAAAAAATGCTACCCAAATAACATACATAAAACACATTTATTAGTGTTGAATAGGTGTGCTAGAGATAAGAATGCCCGCTACATAACATCTGTAAATACAAATTTATTATTGTACTTCATTGCTCATAATAAATCTTTCCTTATTCTGAAATTAAATGCTTGGCCAGTACCCCTTATTCAAGGTGTCCCTAATATCAGTTTAGAACATAACTGTCTGTATCAAGCAAAAGAGAACAAAATAATAAAAATAACCAGAATTTTGTGCTTGGCCAATAAAATCCAAAATACCTGCTACAAAAAATGTCATAAAATTGTGAATTTTGTGCCCTAATACTTCCAGAATGAGTGTCCAGCATGCAAGAACTGGTTTCAGTTATACCATAGTCAAGGAATGCTGCTTCTTTAGGTGATTCTATTAATGTTCTTGCTATAATTGCATTTGTCCTTAACAAGAAGAATAAACAAAAGCAGCCTGGGGAATCTATCAGACAGGCAGAGTCTGCTCAAAGTAGCTGCTGATAAAAAGTATTGATGGAGGTGGAAATTTGAACACAAGGTGCATTATCAGGTCTGGATGAGCTGCAACGTCAAATTGGGACCAACTGAGGGTCAGAAAACTGGCCATGAATGCTCTTCTAGTGGTAGCCTGGGACACAGTCACAGAAAGTGGCCATCTACTCTAGCAGAACCTCAAGCTCAAGCACCAGAGAGCATGTTTGTGAGCAGGCAGCATCCTGATTTGGTGGTGGAATGAGTCTCTGCTGAACTCAGTCTGCTCTGCATGTCCCTGTTCAGTCCTGCAAGACCAAGCAAAGTCCTCTGTCTCTCCAAAAGCCAGATGTGACCCATTGCCACCTCATCCAGCTCATCCTGTCCATGGCTGGCTCTGTCATGTGTCTCCTTCTAGTGAGGTCTGGAATGGGTCTGAGTAATTTCACTGGTCCCTTCAGCAAGATTGAGACTGTTGTAATGTCATGGAGCCCTCCACTGATGTCGACAGAAAAGCAACTCCATCAATGTAACAATCCATCAGTTGTATCAATCATCAATATATCAAGCATATATCATACATATATGGTATGTGCTCCCTTCTTTTAAGGAAGGTTAGCTTCACGGTGACTGGGCTGCTTCTTTGAAATCACCCCCAAAGGAAGACTATTTCCAGAACAAAGCTCAGGAATATGTCAGGCTGAAAGCAGAACTTGCACTTGAGTGATTAGCAATTATGCATCCTGCAGTTAATAGGCTCTACATATGTTAACATATACATTAATCTGTATGTTAATGTTTCTGCTGCTCTGAGGATTTTCTCTATGTCACTCTCTCCACCCTGAAAAAAAAAAAAGAAATAAATTCACAGAAGAAACAATAGTGTTTATCTAAAAGAGACATTGGCTGATTAGCATTAGCTGTGCACTCGTTATAGTGCAAGAAAAATTGGAGGGGAGGGGAAGGTTGGAAGTAGGGGAGAAGGAAGAGTGAACTCCATGCTATTTGCAAAATGTGTTTTTCATGGTGTCTGCTTTAGAGGGGGGTTTGCAAGGCTGAATTTTGTAGTCCTCATAACTTGGAAATCAATAAGATAAATGGAGGAGAACTGAGCAGTTAGTGGCCTCAGTCTTGATGGTTCCAGGATAAATCCTTTTAATAAACATGAAAATGCAGCAGAGCAGAAACTGTAAGACCTGTGTTTGATTTAAAGATGTTTACCTCTGTGTCTGCTACATTTCTTGGGTTTTATTCTCCTCCTATCTTTTCAATTTTATCTCTTTGGCTACCCATACCATTAATTGTTTTTTTGCATATATGCTTCAAGGATGGAGCATGCATGTACGTACATAACACACTAATATATGCAGACAGTGGAGACATACATATAGTTTTGCTTTGTAGTGGCTCTCAAGAAGACTTAACATAAAATTACTGTCATCCTACAGTCGTTTTGTTCATGCTCAAAAGATGGTGTTGTCTGTATGAGAAATTCACATTTGTGAAACATGCAGATGGAGAGCAAAAGAAGGGGACATGTCATTTACAGAAAACTTAGATAGATTTTGCTGGTGATGGTGGTGACAGAGGTATTGTTTAAAAAAATGAAACAAACCACACTGTTTTCACAGCACTAGGACTCCTTCACCAGTTAATCCATCAGAACTGAGATCTGACAAGGCTTGGTTTATATACTAAATTTTTGATCAATTTATATGTTTCTACAATATAGCAATGAGAATCTTGAAATTCAAGATTTAATATCCAGGCTTCCCTTGATATACACAGGGGGGAAAAATACATTTGGATCTCTCATTTATTTTCCAATTAACTGTTCTTTATCTGTGTATTAATATTACAGATGTCTCAAGAATAATTAAAACAGATAAGCAATTTATAAAAATCTTCACATTTCACAGTAATTATCATAATGTAATGTTGCATTTCTATTAGCAGCTTTTGTTCCCTCCCCCCACCCTTTACTTCCAGCAACCCTGGGGCCTTAACCAGTCAGCATGTAATAAATCTTTGTTAAAATATGACACGAAGCTAAGAAGCTAGCAGCCAAGCAAATTGGACAGTGATGGAGCTCTCCTTTCTTTACCTTCATTTCCCAACAGCCAGCCTGTCATCAAATATGAAAACAATCTTAGGGACATGGGTTAGTGGGTTGGGTGGTGTTGGGTTGACCACTGGACTTGATGATCCTTGAGGTGTTTTCCAACCTTAATCATTCTAGGATTCTGTGACTCTGTGATTTCTCACTGTGAAGGCTAAGGGGCTCCACAGCCAGGCCATGAGAAAGGCAGAGGAGAGCAACTTGATCCTAGGATCCTGTTAGAGACATAAATCATGTGCCCAGGAAGGAACAGAGTCAACATACCTAGTACCACCGTATCACACCACTGTATTCACAAGAAATTAAGTCCCATCTGAAAATGAGTTGGCTTTTTTGTTCACACCATTCCTATGCAAGGTTATTATGGGGATTTAAAAATAACCATTTTCAGGGCAATTCCTACTGATAGCCATCAAGTCACAGACAAGAAGTGATGCCACGTGGTATTACATGAGCTCTCCTATACCTCCATTCCAGCCACCAGTAGAACCAAACCCACAGCCAAGCTAAACAACATGGTTATCGTGAGCAGTTTGGAGAGAGAAACAAAAACAGGTTAAAAATCCTGATCTTATGAACATTTTACATTAATAAAGAGGTTTCCTTTGCTGAAATATGAAAATTTGTATCAGTAAAATGGTGTACGTGCTCAAGTATTTAAAAGGAACAGGATAAACTTCTCCAATGGATTATCTAGACTGAACAGCATGATCATTTCCACTGGTAGCAATACCAATGGCCAGCACATTAGCACATGCACACACTCACATGTGCGCACCCCCTTCTCTGGCGCTGCACAGAAAAGCAAAGCCTTCAACTGTGCTGTTAGTTGCATCTCCCAACAACCTCTTCCGCTCAGCCTTTGAGCAGTAATTTGTGTCATAATACAGATAATGTACCTCACTGTGTTTCAAAAATGCCCTCATTGAAGCTTTCAGAAATAATAATGTAGTTTAGTTTTCATTTTGTTTTTATTCCTGAAATAGGCTTTGAAAAAAGGTGGTGGGAATGAAATCTTAAATAAAAATCTTGCTCTGGTGCCAAGTCCTGAAGCACTTCTTTAAGAAGAATAGTACATATGTGCATCCCCTCAGCTGCTACCCAGTCTATTGATTCAAAACTACAACAGGTTTTTTTATGTTACTTAATTTATCTTTATTTATTGCAGCATTGATAGCATTCAAACTACATTAGATAATGTACTAGATAAGATACCTTTTTGAAACCTCTTACTGAGATCCTATTGGGACTGGCATGTAATTGAAAACACTTAATGGAATATTTCAGGGCATATCACCAGAGAATGAACAAGAGGATCACATTTCATTTTAAAATGCTGTACAAAAATCACTTAAAATGATCATAGCTGTGGTTTAGTGCAGAAAAGGATGGGTATTATAATTTACATAGACTTTCTTCCTTTCTGAAATTATTTTCTCTCTTTGTTACATCTGACAGCTCACCCATTGCCTTTTCAAAAATGCCTGACATTCCTTTTAATTAAGTAGCAAGGGTCCACAACCAATACATTTCTAAAAGATCTCTGACTTCTTTGGGTGTGTTTTCAGCCTTGGGGCCAAATCTCCAGTTCGTTCGCTCCCTCTAGAAGAAATATCGTTGCTTCCAAGTTCTGCCTTGACCAATTCCATGATGGTACAAAGCTAAATTGTAATACTCTTAGTTAGGGCTTGTTTTGCATCATCCTTAATTCTGTTGGGCCATAATAATATTTAGGTCTTGGAGGACTCAAAACTGTTAAGTTCTGAGGTTTCTGATGACAATACAGCAAAAGCCAGCCAAGACTCTTTTCAAGCTGGAGGGCTTATAATGAATTTCCTGGGTGCTTGCACAGCCCCAGACAAAAGGAGATGTGTTTCTTCATCTCTTATAAGTAAACTGAGGAGCAGAGGGTTTAAGTGGACTTTCCTGCCATCACACAACAAACTACGTAACAGGTGGGAATAGCAGCCAACCTGCCTGTCCCCATCACCCTATAGACTACAGAAGGAGATCCTCCGTTGGCAGCTGACATCCATACACATTCATACTGCCAACTCACTATTGAAACTCTCCCCCAAGCACTTTTGAACAAGAAAAACTTTTGCACAAGAAAAAACATTTGTGCAAAGAAGTTTCTACCAAGAATGTCGTAGGCAGGAGAAGCACTAAAAGGCATCTTCAACAGATATAAAAAAAAATCTCTAAGTTAAAAGGATAAAAGCAAGGAAACTAATTTCAGGTGTAATTTTCCAATCGTGTCTGTCTCTGCACACAGAGGCTGGTTAAGGCTCAGCCAAACTCATACTAGAAGTCTGTCTTCATATATGGGAGGAATTACAAGGCAAATCCGTAGATATTTTGTTGTACCTGTGCAACTTTAGCAGTCTTGAACACTCAAACCCTTTTACCCTAATTTTGTAGGCTAATACTGTTTAGTTGCTGCTGACATTTTAGTTCTAATTAATGCTGAAAGTATTCATGCCACAAAGACGTGTGTCACCCAGCTCCATTGCACTCTAACAGCAGGCAAGGAATCCACCTGGGTCAAATGACTGCGTCTAAAACAGATATTGTTCCTTTTGCAGTCTCCTTTGCAAGCTACATTTCAGAGGTAAGCAGCACTGGATTGTTTTTATCTGCGAATCTGTGCTGCTATCAGCTAATATTCCCTGCAGGCACATTTTTCCCCCTGGGTGCTCAGAATTGATGAGATTCACTGGAGCTGATCTCTCTTCTTTTCTGTTCTTTTGAGTCCATTGGAATGATGACCCTAAATCTGGAAATGGAATGTAGCGAGGAAGCCACAATCACCAAAATTGAGATGGCCTTTCAGATTGATTCCTGTTTAGCAAAGGTCAGCCCCAAGCTTTCCCTGATGCTGAGCAATCTCATTTTACAGAGGTAAGCCAATGCTGGAAATAGCCTGTGGTGAGCAGAAATCTCCAGACCAGAAGGGACATCAGAAATCAACACACTGGGATTTCAGCCTATGGAAAGTACGTTGAATGTGTGAGCCATCTACATTCATGGTTTTGCCGCTGGAGGTGTGGGGGATTTACCACCTGCTTGAGCAGCACCGAACGATTCATTGAAAATCAAACCATGGTCTTCCTAGATAACGAAAGCAAACTAGTGTCAGTCACACCATCACTAGTAACTAATGCCTCTTGCATAATACATCCAAACCACTCCAATAAAACAACTGTCTAGATAATATCCTATCTGCCTCTTGCAAATGCCACGCAGATCCTCACCAAATGCTCCTACCATTGGCTTCTGAGGCAAAGTGATCGAAACTGAACAATATGCAGCGTATGCTCACATCTGGGACACGTCAAAAGCAGGTTTTGAACCAGGGCATAGCACAGAGATGCCTAAAGCAGCAATGATAAATATCTATCTGCGGCTATGATTTAAAGCCCAGGTTTACATTGACCTTCAGCAGAGTCACAGGTACCAATAGCTTTTATTTCTGTTTATGGTGCCAAGCTGGAGCGGACGTTGAGTTGGAGGAGGCACTTCATATTTCCTCTGGTATCTGAGGTGATGAACACAGGCAGAATGCAAAAAAATAAGCAATCGGCGTGGTGGATATGCCACACAATTTCACACACCCATCATGGGGGAAGGGGTTTGCAAGCGTGCACGCATGGTGCTGCTTGCCAATAGACACAGATTGTTTAATGGCCACCTCCAGGCAGTAAAACCGGTTGCCAGTTCAAGTGCCAGGTAATTTTACAGGATAATTATTAACCTTACTGCAGTTATTAGAGACTAGCTACTGGGAGACCTGTGAAGTGTGAATTATCGCTCTCCGTCTGACCGGGAAGGATAGCTAATCCCCTCAAACATTTTATGCTGAGCTGAAGATTATCCCGCTTTTAAGATATTAGAAAAATCTTCAGAAGGGATCAAATTACCTACAATTTTTACAGTTGTGAGAGAGCATTTACAAGATTTCTCTTCCATTTCTCCACCACCCTTCATTCCCACCCTTTTTTCCAACAATATGTTAGGAAAACACGGTTCTGTCTGAGCCCTCACTGATACTGCCATCTTCTTACTATGCCACCAGCAGTGAGGTAGTGACGTGAATCTTATTGTATCTTCCATGGAAAATGTTTCTAAAGATGATAGCAGAGCTAATACCATGTACTAAGGCAGTCAGCACAGCTCTTTCAAGGTCCCACAGTCTCCCCTCCTCCTCCTTTCCACCCAAAGTAAAAATTTTTATCCTGAGGATATAGATACTTTTTCTTTCCCTTCTTATCACTGGTGAACTACCACTGCAAAGCAGTGGTTACTTTACTCTCTTTCCCACCACTTTCACCCAACACTGTCCCTGATATTGAGTTTTCAGTACCTGTCCCAAAGCCAAATGCCACTACAGAATGTCACAAGGCCACATCCTGTGAAGGAAAGTGTGAGCAAGCAAGCTCTTCTGCATCTACCAGGGTGAACTTGCTTGAAGAAAGCCTCATGTATATGTGGTACTTAAAAGAGATTGAGATTAACCAGAGGGGAAGAAATTAAGATAAACTGTAGCCCAGTTTTTGGAGGGTCTCATCAGTCTTCTTGACAGACTAGATGACCTCCATGGTCCCTTCCAACTCAAAGTATTCTGTGATTCTATGATAGAGTAACACCATGTCGCGCCCTCTTGCACGTCCATTCCTCACTGTTGGTGTCTCAGCCTTGCCATAACACACAGCTGGGTGTTTCCACATCCTTTCTCCCTGGGTATCTTGCACAATCATTAGTGAGGAACATGCAGAACTTGTCTATTTTTGCAGCAATTACACTATCTTTGTTCCAGGCCCCGGCTGATGATGCTCCCACCCGTTCAGTTCTTGCCGTGTACCTGCATCCATACATACTGGTGTTTACTGGGCAGATGGAGGCATGGTTTCCCAATGTGAGTTACTGCCATTTCCAATCCATAGCTGGCGAGTGTCTGCCACTAGGGAAAGCAGTAAATTTGAAAATTTGTTGATTTGTTACCCGTCTCGTGGCTGCTTCCTCTCCTCCCTTCCACATGGCTCTTTTGAAACAGAACATTTCTGTTGGCATGTTTTGAAGGGATGGTCCCTTGGTTATCTTGGCCCTTTTTATCTTCTCCCCAGAGCTTCGTAACTGTCTTTTTTGCCTCCAAAAGAAAAAAGGGTACTGTGCTGTTGTCTTCCTTTCCAGGGAGCTGTTCCATGTTAGTGCACACAGGCTTTCATTCCTTATATTGTTGATTTTCTCTCTACTCACCTTATTTCTTGATGCAAGATCAGGAAATGTCTTCTTCAAGGACCATATAAAGGCAAAAATCTGCTATCTCTGCTGCACCAAAAAAGGTAAATCTGTGTGACAGTAAGGTTGCAGAAAATACAACCACTCAAATCCCCACCACAGAGCAACTCCTGTTTCACGTGGCCTCAGCTGATAGAGTGACCCCAGAACTGTGAGGTACGCAGGAGTCCAGCAAACCCTTTCAGACATTCCCCTAGTACCCTCTGGGGATTTTTGTTTGTCTTATTTTGGTTTGGACTTTTCTGAATGTGGCACTAGATTAAATGTGAATTTTGTATTTCTTATGCTATCTCACTTTGCCTAAGCACACTCTACTTAAATACTACTTTTGTACCAGTAAAATATATCTTAGTTCTTCCAGAAGTTAAAAGGCTAGGACATTTGTACCAATGCATTCCCTTTTTATAAAGCATCTAGTATCTTTGTTTTATTCCCTAATTCTATCTTAAAGCTCCCAAAACACTGACTGTCTTTTCTCCTCTTGTTACCTATTTCTCTTTTTTAAGAGTTTAAATTTTGGAAACTGAGAAAATGCTGGAACAGGATAATTTAAGAGAGGGTTTTAAACTGCTCTTCTATTTTGATGGGCTTACTTAATTCGTTGAACTTCTTTAGCCTTCTATGTCAAATGTAAAAATTAAAATAAATGTGTAAATTATTGGTATTTGTTTAGAGGCTGATGCTGTCCTATTAGACAAGGAGATTCTTTTACCCTTAAATGTGCCACCTGCAGCAAAAACCATCTCCTTTCAGTTATGTAACAAAGTATCATGAAAATATATTACATCAAATTAATAATGCCTGACGCTCAGTTTTCATATGCCTTTCTGTTGGAAGGGAAGGTCTCCAGGGAAATTTATTTTATTTAATGTATATATTGCATCCCACAATCAATTTTTCGATTAATTTAAAATAAATTACAATTAATGTTTCAGTGTGACGTGCCAGCTATATCAATGTTGGCCCAACAGCAGCAAGTTCCTCATCAATAAATAAAGCCTGGGTCTTCTAGGTAATTTTACTCCTTGTAGTAGTCTGTTCCAACACACCTCCCCTCTGACAGTGAGTAGCAGTTTTCCAATATGGTAGCAGTTTTGAGGCTATATGCATCCACAATTAAATTCTACTTGTTATCATGTCAATATTGTCTCTAACTTTAAAAATGAATCTTGACTGTAGCTGTCTCTCCTCCTAATATATTGAAGTGAGCAGTCACATCACCCTTTTTGCTTTTAGGCTAAAAAACCCCCACATTTTCATTCAGGTTTGGTCACCATTAGTAGAGGACATTCTCTAGAAGCTCTTCTCCACACCCATTCCAACCTAGATCACTCCTGTTTAAAAATGAATTCTTAGGAAAGGCTGCAGAGCGGTTTTCCTCATGGTACAACAGTCTGCCCTGCTCACGGTAGAACAGTGCGAATATTCTTCATATAGGAAGGTACTTTGGGGAATTAGCTGACCAAGTGTCATTTCACCTGGCTTAAAAGCTCTTTTTTGGTTATTCTGTAATTAAGTTTCTTTTTTTTTTTTCCCCAGTCCCAGCCCTCATTTCCTAACAGACATATACCCATTATTATTATTATTATTATATGTTTGACAAGAATCAAGTCTAGGAATTGTTGCTTTCCCGTTTAATGTATGGGAACCACTGCTTTCTAACCACATTTACTCACTATAAACTTAGAAGTAGCTGTAAACTTGGTAAGATTATCTAATTCCCAGATATTATCTTGGTTCCCAGATATTTCTGCTGCTGTTTGAATGTGTTATAGAGATCCAGAAACCCGTCCAGCTGTCTTCCGCTCCAAGGAAAGGGTTTAAAATCACCACAGTTGAAGGCACAGCAATGTCCTGTTGAGCAGTGGCACATCCAAAATACTGAGGATGAAGCCAGCCTCTTACCCAGGATCAGCGGGGTGAGTGGAGATTTGAGAACATGAAGAAGTAATGAAAATGTTTCATGGTCATTTGCCTTTATATAGAGAGGATTCTCACTGGAGGACTGTGCTCACCTGGGGATTTGGAAGGTAAAGTCCCAAGTGCTGCACTCAGTCAAACTGTTTGGGTCAATGGGATCTTGATTGAGTAAATGCAGAGTTTCAAAGTATTTAGAATCTAGGCCTATCAGTCATTCCACTCTGTACATGTCTTGGCTCATGAAGGTCTTAAATTTTATTCTTACTAAGCCTTAAATGAGACCCTGACTCCTCTTGCATCCAATGTTCAGGAAGAGTTATTTCACTGGAATAAAAACAACTCCCATACGTGTTAATTTCAAGGCAATGCATCAATTTTTGGTTCTTTGATTTCCTCAATTTTGTTTCCTGAGATGTCAATTTGCTCTGGAGTGCCTTCCATACCTTTTTTCTTTCTTTCTTTCTTTTTTCCTTTTTCCATTCTTCATTTATTGCTACAGTCCAGGCTCAGGTTCTTCAATTTTCAGCCTGGAAGAATTTAAAAAAATACCACTATTAACCTCCTCCTGTTGTGTGTATCTAAATATGGCAGTGTCTTTTTCCTATGAAAAGCTTTGCCAAGAGACTTAATCTAACCTTGGGTCATTACATCTCTCATGGAAATCCATGACGTGGAGAGGTCTTTACCATCTGCTTCCATCAGGAAGGTTATCTCAGTGTCTAGACACTGTAGCGATAGGCTTTTTAGGGTTGCTGATAGATAGACGGGGCTTTGGAGAGCTTGTATTTAATCCTCTCAGATGTGGATGGATGTTTTCCTGCAGTCTGGGATGAAGTTCAGGATTGTGTTTCAAACAAATTTCTCACTGAGTGTAAATGGGACAACTTTGGTTAACAGTAAACTTTAACAGGTCTGAGGGATTAAAGGTGGGATTAAACAATATGAGAAAAAGAGAGAATTAGAGACTCTGCTTTTGATATAGGATATGTTTATTGCCTTTTATTTTTTAAGACAAATTAAGATTATTCAAGCAGAGTAAAAAATTATTCATACACTTTTGATGGCAATGGTTTCTTTCAAGGAAAACTGTATAAAAAACATAAAAGAACAAAATAGAAAGGGAGCATGTGCCTGTATGTACCCAAAACTTTTATCATTGACACTTTAAAATAGATAGATTACAAAAAAAAACTTCAAAATCTTGCTATCTGCTTGCCATTTGCTTATTTTGGCACAATTCTGTTCACAGAAAACAAGAAAAAGGCAACCAAACACACTCCTGCCCCGTGTCGCATCCTGGTTCTTGTGTGAGAGCACAATGAAGCAATGGTTGGGTCTCAAACAGCAGAAAGCAATGTCTGTTCTGAAAAACCTGCCTTCGTGGAAACTTTTAAAACTGCCAGACATTCCTGTGCTGTTAGGTGGATGTCCTGCAGCAGTGGTCCTGGTGTTCCCACAGTCCCTAGCATGAGGAATGTGGTCCCCCCTGTGAAGTTGTCCGTGCCCGCGTGATCAAAGATTCTGAAAGTGCTTTTACCTGGCTTGAGCACCTCGCTGTTGAGATGCTGGTTCTTCATCTGTGCCCTTCTCTGCCTGCTCTGAGTGCAGCTCTTGACAACTCCCCCCACCCCAAGCTCCCTACTTGCGAGCCTCCCTGGGCACACTCCCGCCACTCTTGCCCTGCCTCCTACTCTTGCCCCAGCTCCCCAGCCACTGTGCAAACTGAGTTGGGTTAATTTGGGTAGTAAGCTTGGATATGCACAACTCCCCTTCAGGAGAACTAGTTCATCAAGAGGAGTTTCTCTGGGAACAAGTCCAGGTCGGATCTTATTTTTATTATTTACTGATACAAAAGTAGGAGTGTGAATGAGTGAATGACAGCTAGCCACTAGCAAGGGCAGAAGACACTGTCAATATGGAAGACTGAAGGAAGGGTTTATTGCCCTTTCAGATTGAAGACGTAGAGATACAAGTATAAAATCATGCATTTTAAGAACTACTAATATCTGTTATGAGATGGAATCAGTTGAAAAATCAGAGAGGATAGACATGTCCAGATTAGTCACATACAAGGTGGCTGGAGCTAGCACTATAATTTTGTTATGAAAAAGTTATGTATGGCCCTTGAAGATACACAGCAACTGTCTTGAGCATAGGAAAGAAAGCATTCATGCTTGTATAAGAAGACATTGATAGCATCCCAACGTGAACACTGCACATTGCATTCTGACAACCCACCCTTACAAACAATAAAATCGGGGATGGAGGAGACCCACGTAACTGATCGCCAGAATGCAAGAAAGGTTAAAAGACCGAGACTTGCTTAGCCTAGGTAAATAAAAGCTTAAAGGAAGTATGAATGCTGAAGATAAATGCAAAGCTGGTAGGAGGTGGTTTTAAAGGAGCACAAACAATCCAGGCAACCTTCTTACAGCCTAGTGCTGTTTCAGTTTAATTTTCAGCCACAATACCAAAGTGAGGAGACACCAAAACTTCAACATGTTTGTCTTTCCTGCCTGGAATTTACCCATCCTCATGAACAGACCTCTACAATTCTGACTTCCTCAACTCCCCAACCCCCAGGGTATAGCTTTGCTCTTATTCTTCTCTCCCTCATTCAGAGATTTGTCCC
This sequence comes from Syrrhaptes paradoxus, assembly GCA_013400615.1. Lineage (NCBI taxonomy): Eukaryota > Metazoa > Chordata > Aves > Pterocliformes > Pteroclidae > Syrrhaptes > Syrrhaptes paradoxus. Next base: position 38,044 of record VZTO01008243.1, on the reverse strand, counting down.
ATCAAGCTTTCAGACCTTTTTGTCAGCCTAGTTCACCTGTGGGAGACAATTCTGCACAGTGCTGGAGAAGGAATTTAAAATTCCACTCTGGAGGCGAGTCTAACATATTGGCTAAGACGTGTTTGTCAGCACATCCTTCAGTGACTGCGCTGCAGGAAACCCTACATACAGGCCTGAAGGACAGTTTCTTTTGCTTCCTCTTCAGTCATTTACCCGTTGCAACATACACTTGACATAATAGGTTGGATTGAGTTCACCAACACACCCAACGCAAGCTGCTGACCACCCTTTGAGCTTACCAAGAGTGTTCTGTGCCAGCCCAGCATGCACACATCCCACATCTTTCATTGCCAGGCCTGGAACCCATCCAAGCCTTTTCCAACACAATATGGCTGTTCTGCAATGAGAGCACCTTTTGTCCATCAAAAGTCATAGAATCATAGAATTATAGAATAGTTTGGGTTGGAAGGTACGTTAAAGATCATCGAATTCCACCCCTCTGCCATGGGCAGGGACACCTCCCACTAGCCCAGGTTGCTCAAAGCCTCATCCAGCCTGGCCTTGAACCCCTCCAGGGATGGGGCATCCACAGCTTCTCTGGGCAACCTGGGACACTGCCTCACTACCCTCAAAGTAAAGAATTTATTTCTGGAACTAGTCAGACTACTAAATTGTCACTGATAAGCCAAGCATGGATCCAGGTGCACACTTCTGCACAGAGAAACACAATTTAGTTCTTCCAATAGAAGTTTTACACCACCTTTCCTGAAATAGTTTTCTTGAAAGGTTTCTTGAGTGTTTTCCTCTAAAGCACAGTAAACCGAGTGTTGCTCTAACTTGTCCTGGCAGCCATCAGTGTCCAGATGCCGTATCTGCAGGTGAAGATACACAGTTGAGAGACCGACGGGATAAATCTTTGATGACTGGTGGTCTTGTGTGGAGCAAGAGTGGATGCTCTGCCTCTGCAGCACCTCAGAAAGCTGATGCTAGACTGAGCAGCTCTGGGACAGGCTGAGCTATACATTTCCCTTCAGTTGGGATTTAGAAGTCAGAACAATTGAAAGGCCAGGGCTTTTTACTTGTGTTTTGCATCCAGCCAGAAGAATGCATGCTTCCTGGGCTGAGACACTGTATGACTATCAGTGTCTGGTTTTCATAACCACCACTTGTTATTGTTACCTCACAGAGAATAGCAAGCAAGCTAGAGAAAAAGAAAAAAAAACATTTATTTATCTAAGAATTTTGACAAGTGAAAAAACTAAACCAGGATAAAAGTGAGAACAATCCTCTGGGGAAAAAAGTACCTAGCTGTAGCTCAGAAAAACCACCCAAATTGCTGGTCTGCAATATGATCAAAAATAAAGGAAAGCAAATATACAGTATGAATACAGGCATCTGTCCTATGTAATCTGTGAAAGAGGATCTTATGTTCCTGCTCCTGCGTGTGGGATATAGCTTGGATTTCAAAGCTCCGACTACAAAGTTGTAGGGATCTGTTAAAAACATCACTGCTCTTAACCAACAGGCGTATCATAACTCCTCGGACTGTAATTTATCAGCTATTAAAATAGAAAGAGAGTGATCATGAGAGGCCTCACAAATCCTATCCCGCTGTCAATATTCAACAGTGCTTTAACACACTGGAGAGCTTGTGTTGCCCAAAACACGGTGGTGCTATGGCTTACCGGCTAGGATTGATGATGTTTCTGGTAGCACAGGTGGCTCAAGTTTTGGTTGGGGGAATTTCTCAGTATGATGGAATAAATTCTCAGCTACGATATCATGGCATGGGTGCCCCTCTCACTGGGGAGAAGATGACACACTCCCCATGTGAGCATGTCTGTTGGATTTGTGACCATACATACATACAGTTCTTCCTCTTCTCTCTGGAGGCTTTCACGCCAGATTCTCCTAAAGGAAGCTTCCAGTTATCAGTTAAAAACAGACAAAATAATCATACTGAAATGGCGAGCACAATCAACCTGTGAACTGGTGAAAGGAAGAAGGCAGTTGGATCCAGCCACTGCTTGACAGGTCTTGCTAAAGGTTAAATCCTGACTGGTCCAGCACGGAAGCAGTGGAATAAGAGAAGAAAAAACCTAGACTGTCAGATCAGACTTTTAATGTCACACGTGAATCTACAATTCAGGAGTAATAAAAAACTCCAAAAGATAACCAACTGCTGGAAATAAAGAAGAGAAAAATCATGAGGATGGTGCAAGGACAAAAAGGAGAGCAAATGTGTAAGGAAGCCAAATACCTGAAAGACAGCAGAGAGATGAATGCCAAGAGATGTGTGAGGCCTTTCTTGAATTTGCTGAGGAAAGTGTTGGACAGTACTGTGCCATATCATAAGCACTTTCCAAGCAATAAAACATGATTCCTGCTGCCGTCAGACTTACAATATCACAGAAAAGCTGTGGATGGGACAGAACCTGAGGAAGAGTAACAGCCTTGGGCTGACAAATGCTTTTATTAGCAAAGACTTTGCACCTCTGGGTGATAAATATCGTTCACCCACATTACAGATGAGGTAACTAAGAAACAGAAGTGTACTCTCTTGTGTCCCAGGACCAGCTCCTACTCACTTTGAAGCCCAGTGAAAAAAATCATTTTTTTTTAACTATGAAGTTGCACATTAGCTCTTAGCCAGAAGGCCACAGGAAAGAGGACCCTGGTTCTGCCACAGCTCTTGCCCCACAAAACCTGATTCTTGATCTCCAGTGTCAGGATGTGTTCAGGTTGGCAGGATAGAAACCGATTTTGCAAATTAGAGCAGAATCTGGTAAAGTAACTCTATCCACTACAGACCTGTGCTTACAAAGCTGTACGTGCATGACACAGGAGCAATGGTTAGCAGTCAGATTGCCCGGCTGCTGCAAAACTCCGAGGGGAAAAACCACAAGAGACGTTTGCATAGCTGCAATAGGCTGAAGGCTGTTGAGTGGTTGAATGAAGAATGAAAATAAATACATTCACCATGAAACAAGACAGTCTGAATCCAGAGCACTTTTTTAACCATCTACAGCATATTTAATTGGTATTAAATTGGAGCTTTTATAGTGTAAGCAGGACCCTTCAATTTACCATGGCAGTCTAACCACAGGAAAAAAAAAAAAAAGGGAAAACACAAGTGTCCTTATAAAGTTGAAGCCTGTGGGTTTGGATTAACAAAGTTAGATCAAAAGTTCAGTCTGGTTTCTTTTGCAGATTCCCCATACCTCTGCCTTGCCAGGNTTTTTTTTTTTTTTAGATCAAAAGTTCAGTCTGGTTTCTTTTGCAGATTCCCCATACCTCTGCCTTGCCAGGCTTTGGCTGAAAGAGACAGCAGAAGGATCAAAATATCTCACATATGCCTCTTCTTGCAATACTTCTGGCCCAACCAAAACCAGGATACTTCTGCTTCCCCTGACCACTGCCTGACTGAAGCCTGTTCTTCCAGGACAGTTATTTAAGAGGTGCGACTGGGAGATCCAGCCAAGCTGTGTTTACTTCATTCACCACTCCTCTTTCTTGCTGTCATTTTCCTGGGGACACGCACACTCAGAGTAGGGCAGTGCTTTGTCAACATCCCTGAACCCTATGCAAGGTGGCTGTTTTATTGCAGAACTGCATGAAAGGGTCTCCTCCCACTTCTTTTGGTGCAACCACACATTATACATCCCTTAATGTGGGGAAGAGCTGCAGACATGGATCAAAGCTGCTAATAGAATCATGGAATAAACCAGGCTTAATAGGCTATCTACTTCAAATGTGATTAAAGTTACAAGAAACCAATCCTTCTCCTTAACCAGGCCTGGCAGTTCCAGGTTAAAAACTGATTTTGTGAGGTTAGATGCTCTTCTTCCACGTTCGGCTACTTTCTGTATTTTTCCCCTCTTCCCACAAGCTGCAATTTGCACATTTCCTGTCAGAGCCCTGCCAAGCCATCAACCAGACAAGCTGGCAACTTCTGGGACTGAGCAGCAGTTTGAAGCAGAAGAGAAGGAGCTAGCCAACTACTCAGGTCCCTTCCCCCTCCCAGCAAACCTCCATGATCATTTTGTAGGTTCTGGGATTTTTGTTCACCTTGTATAACCAGTAATTTATCAAGCTTGCCTCTTCCTGTCACTTGCAGACCTGCGTATCGTATTGATTTAAACTACAGAAGACACATTAACTTGAGTGTTCCCTTGCAGCAGATACTGCATGCAATTGCAACTTTCTTCGTGTTCGCCTTCGAAGATATTCCACATATTAAAAATATGAAACAAGATTATTTTTTCATGCTAATTAAGAGTTATCATGACAGAGGGGGACCTGAATGGAAGAGAAATTGGCTGCAGTCGTGACAGATCAGGTGTATGTTCACAGTTTTTCATCTCCGTAAAATATGCCATGTTACTGTTATGTATTTGTAACCAGCCAGCAGTAAGGTCAGGACCTGTACCTGGAATATGAAGAGATTAAATTGCAGAAGAAAGAGAAAAGACAGTATTTAGGAGATATGTTGTAACATATGTTGGATTTTTAAACCATCCATCATTGTCAGCATCACTGAGGCTAAGACCATTTGCAAGGCCCACACCAGCTGGTAAGTGATAGCTTTCCAAAAAGGAACAGTTAAGAATCAGAAGGGACCTACCCAGGGGTCTATGTAATCGAGAACACCACCAAGAAGGTGCACAGGGATTAAGAGTTCACTACCTGTCACAATTTGAGAGCTAGGGTGGAAATCAACAGGTGGCAGGTTTAAGACAAACAGAGGGAAATATCTTCTTTTAACCCATTAAGCTATGGAAATTCATTACCACAGGATGCTGTGGATGCCAAAAGCTTCCACAGCTCAAAGAAGTGATTAGACAAGGTGAGGCTAGAAAAGTTAAACGAAAGCTACCAAGCACAAAGGCATCTTGGTTGTTGCAGGACATCCCTGAGCCACAGGCGGTGGGTGAAGCATCACTATACACTTGCCTGTTCTTGTAGCCTTCCTGATGCGTCTGTCCTTCTGCCAGCGACAGGACCATGGAATCATGGAATGGTTTGGGTTGGAAGGGACCTTCAACATCATCCAGTCCCACCCCCTGCCATGGGCAGGGACACCTCCCACTAGCCCAGGTTGCTCAAAGCCTCATCCAGCCTGGCCTTGAACCCCTCCAGGGATGGGGCATCCACAGCTTCTCTGGGCAACCTGAGCCACTGCCTCACCACCCGCACAGGTAAACATTTCTTCCTAATATCTAGTCTAAATCTGCCCTCTTCCAGTTTAGATCCATTACCCCTCATCCTGTCACTACATGCCCTTGTAAAAAGTCCCTCCCCATGGGTACTGTTCCGCAGGCCCTTTGGTCTGAGCAAGAAAGCCATTCTTACCCTTCTGCAGCCAATGTGCCAGGTCTGGCCAATAAAGCCCTCCTGCCTGGCCTGCTCTCTTTTCCCAGAGGAGTTAAGGAACAACTGTTCAAGAAGCAAATGCCACCCAGCTGGCTGAGCTACACTCACCCCTAACCCAGCACAGAGATGAACGGTGCCTGCTGGGGGTGCAGCCTCTGCCAGCCAGAGCCACAGCTCCCTGCTCCCTTGCAGTGACAGCCATCAGGCTGGCAGGCTCCCGTCCCATCCCCGGCTCCCCCAGGGAAGCAGGGAGCCTGGGTTTAGCTATGGTGAACACTGGAGCATTTTCAGCTTCGTCTGTCCATTGAAACACATCATGAAACAAAATTTAGACCTAAAATCTTCAGCATCTCTTTTCTACTCTCCAAGCAGACATCCACTGAAGGCAATGGGGGCTCTGCTGTCAGCTGCTGGGGCATAGGATCAGTCAAAAACTGTAGCCCTGGTGGTACAGGGGGGTTTTCCCCCCTAATTTATAATATTTTTTTCCTCCTTATGTTCCAGGACAGAATTACATAGCAAATACATAACCTGGCAGATTAAATAAAATTGCTACTCCAGCTCCTGGAGGTACGCACCTGATCTCTTTATTCAGCATAGATTACACGATTCTGAATGGCAGAAGCCAGAAATACCCATAAAACATAAGGTACATCTGAATACATTTGATTTTGTAAGATGTTAATATTCAAGGAACATAAGAAGCACAAATTCATCATCAATTATTCCAAAGACTGGTCAATGTTCATTTATGAATGCATGTATAACATATCTCTCCTTCGTAAATTCATGGGTTACGTGCCTGTAAAGAAATCTGTGAAAACTTAAACAAGAAGCTGTCATCCCATCAGGCTTGAAAATCTGAGACAGCAGAGAAAGGTACTTTGCTAATGGAGCTCAGGTTCTATTTTTGCCTTCCACCTAATGATTCTCTTTCTGCCTTTTAGTTATTTCAGCTACTTTGCAATTTAAAAATAACTATAACGCAGCAGAATGAAATGCTTGGTATTTCTAGAGATCCTTTAAGAAAACTGGATCAGAACCCTTCTTATAACCTCCCTCTAGACAGTATTGCCTTTTAAAAGACATGATTCTCCCTCCCTCTTGCCCCTCCTCCACTCTGGTTTCACAGAGTCAAGCATTTTTATTTACACAGCAGGAATTCTGCAATTATTAGTAACTTCATGGTGGACAACATACATTTTAGACACATATACATAACTAAAGTAACAGCTTTCCAGCAAACACCACCCTATCTCCTCCAACAAAACAGAAAAAAATAATGAAAAAGGCACACACACACACCTCTTTTCCTTGAGCAGAAATCCCTCACCTCTCTCAAGCATTAAACATGTCAGGTCTTTAAAATACAGCCTGCTCTATAAATCACTGAACAATGGAAGGGCCCTTAAAGAACCAGAAATGCATCAAGATTTACTGCCATGGATGTATATTCTTTCAAAAGAAATTCCTTTCCATTTTCCCTTTTTTCTTTTCAGCACCTGATGAATAAGGTCCCTTATTCTTGTCCCTGCAGAGGGCAACAAAGAGCTTTGCTGCTGGTCAAATGATGTGGTTTGCACCCTAATGAAATACTGCTGCCAGTTATACCATCCTCTGGCTACCAGGAGCTTGCGAGGTCCCCACCAGCCAGCCCAAAGCTCTGAGCTGACCCATCACCTCTCAGCCCAAAGCTCTGAGCTGACCCACCACCTCTCGGAACTGCTGCCTGGCTGCAGGTGCACCTTGCTGGCTGGGTAGCTGGGCTCCACATCAAGGGCTTGATTATTCTGACTTGTTGGCCCATGTGTGTCTCTCAGGGAAATGTACAAACCCTGAAGAAAAAAAAAGAATGCCGGCAGGAAAGCAAGATCTGTAATAATCAAAAATATCTCATGTTCTGAAGGGGTTTTTTCCCTCCTCTAATGCAGTTGTTGAAGTCGGGCTTTCGAAACTCTTGAATCGATAAATCAATTTTTCTTGGGAAGAACAGAAACATTGTCTTAACAAAAGTGCAGGATAATACATAAAATAAAGTTGCATGCAGAAACCGCTTCGGGCTCTACACTTTGCTTTTTTGCAGGAGATGCTATTAGAAAGCCTGAAATATTTAAGTATGTGGTGGTTCAAGTTGCATTCTGCTACATACATATTGATTCTTATCCGTATGTCTTCTCCCCATCTATAGAGCTAACTCCCACTTCAGATGAATTTCTGCATGTCTATTTGTGTTGTATGCGAGTTGGGGAGAGCAGCATTCCCTCCACGAGCGTGTAAGTCTCCAGCATGCCATATGCACCGTGGCTTGCAGCCCAGCTCACGCCTGCGGGCTGACAGGCTCCTGTCCTGGATCTCTTCATTATCACGAACCCCTGTCAGCACGGCAGAACGGGCAGGCAGCAGCAGGAGTCGCGGGAATCCACATCTCCACTGCGTGAATCAGGGCTAGCAGCCATCAGGTAGAGGATTATACTGGCAGCTTTGAGAGACAGTGAGGAAAATACAGTGGAGCCTCAAATAACAGAAGAACCTAGCAGCATTTTCTGTTGGGTGAGTGAGCCGTGCTTCCTGGCTGCATTCAGCTGCGTGCAGTTCTGAATGCACCCCTACATTCCCAGAACACCTTCCAGTCCAACTGAACCTCTAGAGGTATAATGGGGATTTTTCTTTTTCATACCTGAAAGGAGGGTGCAGTGAGGTGGGTGCTGGCCTCTTCTCTAAAGTAACAAGTGATAGGACAAGAGGAAACGGCCTCAAGTTGCACCAGGGGAGGTTTAGGCTGGATATTAGAAAAAATTTCTTCGCTGAAAGAGTGATCAGAGTATTGGAACAGGCTGCCCAGGGCAGTGGTGGAGTCACCATCCCTGGAGATGTTCAAGAAACGTGTAGATGTGGTGCTTGGGGACATGGGTTAGTGAGTTAGGTGGTGTGGGTTGGACTTGATGATCCTTGAGGTCTTTCCAACCTTAATGATTCTATGATTCTGTGATTTGTTGTTGGTTTGTTGTTTTTCTTCTTTTGGCTTTTCAAACTATAGATAAGACTAGTGGATTGAACAGCAACACAAGACGGTGCAAAGCAGCCCCATCCTGCCATGGCTTGTTACAGGGGGGCAAGGCAAACACCCCTCCATCCCATCTGCCACAAAGCCTGGCTCAGGTCTTGTAGCCAACATGGTCTAAGGAGAAGTTCGGGGTGTAGGTAGGATGGAGCAATATCTACTCACAGAACAAGTGACAGAATTGGGTGGGGAAATCCAGGAAGGCTTTTGGCCGCAACCAGTCTTTTTCCAGGTCTGAAGGAATCTGGGATACCTCCATCCCACGCTCACACAGGAAGGAAGGGTTTGCTTCCCACAGGCTTAGCACGTCGTGGGCACAACCACTCCCTCAGGTGACTCAGGATTTCACATCACACAACCTACGTTTGTAAGTTCAGGGCCTAAAACGTGTTCAGATACTTCAGGGCATAGGAAAAAAAAAATCCTGGAAACACATACAGAAAAAGTTAGTGTTGGGAGGTTTGTTTTTTCTCCTTGGGTCTGGTAGGGGAAAATTGGGGGAGGGGGGAGGAAAACTTTCATGTCAAATACCCTGCCTCAGAATGAACAGTGAAAGAATGTTTAAAGTAATGTTTACAATGATACTGGAATTTTTCCCAAAATGGATTTTTTTTTTCTGAACATCTCATTCCATCCCCTCCCCTTCCATACTTTCCAATGAAAATATTTGCTTTCCAAAATTGCAACACTTCCAACATTTTTAAAACTGTAACAAGGTTAGGGCTGGGGAAAGGACTGGGGCAAAAATCTGGGCCAGTAAGGTAGGGTAAAAATAAGGCAGACATGTTATAAAATAAGGCTTATAAAACAGAAACCTGAGGCTAGGTTTCTGGCCCGTACAGCCGTGGGACCCTGACCAGGTTTGAGGAATGGTGCTTATTCTATTGTCAAGATTTAACTTTGACTTCCTACCTTGGCAATATGTCAACAGGCAGCAAATACCCTTGGGAACAGTGATGTGTAGGGAAGCGCCTTCTTCGACATTTGGTACAGTTATTATTACTCAAAAGTAAAGTACCCATGCACATTTATTTTATATTCTAATGCTTTCTAAATTACTAAGTCTATTTAACTAGTGAAACCAGCAGATTTTTTTGCTCTTAAATGAAGTTTCATTTTCATCAATTCAAAATAAAGACAAATATTTTAAATTTTCTCCGTATTTCTGGGTTTTCCTTTCCCCTAATGAAAAAAAAAAATCCACTGACATTTCTCTTTTCCTCAAAACAATCAGTAGACATTCTGTCTTTGCTCATAGTCAATTCTGCATAGCTCAGATTGACCTGTGATGTCTCTGTGTGTGCTCACAGTAAATAGCAGGTGACTTGCACACACCACAGTCTCAAAGCACTCCTTATCAGGAAGCACAGCAATAGGACAAGGGGTAACAGTTATAAGCTGAAAGAGGGCAGATTTAGACTATAGGAATATATTTTTCACTGTGTGGGTGGTGAGGCAGTGTCCCAGGTTGCCCAGAGAAGCTGTGGATGCCCCATCCCTGGAGGGGTTCAAGGCCAGGCTGGATGAGGCTTTGAGCAACCTGGGCTAGTGGGAGGTGTCCCTGCCCATGGCAGGGGGGTTGGAACTGGATGATCTTTAAGGTCCCTTCCAACCCAAACCATTCTGTGATTCTATAAAAGTACATAACCTAAGATATAACCCCACATCCAGCTTCTTTCAGCCATGGAGCCTAATTTGTTGTGGGCCTACATCCCCTCTCTATATAATGAGAAGGCTAATTACAGTTCACAACCAGGTGTGATTTAGAAAAGCCTTTCCTAATGTTCCTCCCCCTAAGGGCCCAGCTGAATTCAAGAAAGTGTTTGTGGAAACTCAATTAAGACCATGTCTCACCTGTTTTAATAGTGAGGCCAGACCTTGTGAAAAATTGTACCTAAATTCATGCTTTTTTACACCATCTCTAAATTATTTCTATAGTATAAACAATGGTGCTGCTTGTTAGGTTTGTATAGATAATAACCACTGTTGAAAGCAGCCAGAAAAGGTTGACGCAGAATAAATGTGCGGGGGGTAGGAATGAATCAGTAGCAGTGCTCATTGCAGGGGCATCTGTCTGTAGTTTTTTTCATGTTTCTTCCTCCAGAGGCAATGTCATACAGCATCCCTCCTCACACTGCTGCATTTTTCATTAATATCGACTGCGTCATTAGTATTGACTGCATGCACCTTCTGATACCTACAGATCCATGGCCCCACAGTAGTTGGAAAGGTCTGACAGCAGCAAGTTAAACTCCGTCAGCACATGTGCATCCTCACAAATTCCCTCTGGGGAGACACACCTTGACGTCGAGCTGAGCAGTGTCTCAGGTACACTCTCAATAACTCAGGTCAAGGCTTGGAGTAACTCCCTGGTACACAGCCAGCTTACAGTACTCACAGATTTCACCATTGTGCAGCTACTACAACTGTGCTGTGGGCTATCCACTCGTAACCCACGCAAACACATCTCAGCCTTCCCCAGGTCTCCCCTGCTCCCCTTCACAGCTCGGGGAGGAAAACTCATTTCAAATATTTGTGCTAATGCAAAGTTAATTTCTTGGTGAGGCTTTCTACAAAACTTCCGTGATAATTCCATACGAATCCATCCAAACACAAGTTCCCTGGTGTGAAAATCCTTGGAATAAAATGATTTTCTCATTCACCCTCAACAGATTTCAGCTGAGTTGTTGCCTGACCGTGGACGTTAACAATTCAAAGAGAATTTCATTTCTGCACTTGTAACTCACAGGTCTCAGTGGGAGTAGTTATATAAATCACACTGTTTTGCTTTTGTTCCTGATTGCACAATATCTCAGTGTGACCATACTACAGCAAAATTTTCATGTTACACCCAGATATGGATTTCAAAATTTCTTCTCTGTTGGCTTATTTGGCCACTGAAAGAGGGAAGGAAACAATATTATATAATTAACAAACACAGCCTACAATATTTGTCTGAAAAATTAAACTTTTAAAATTGGAATATCCTAAATGTAACAATGGATGCGCTACACAACAAATACACTGTTTCTTTAAGCTGTTCTGACTGGATGTTTTAAAATACATCCCGCAGGCAAGACGTATTGATTGCTCAGTATAACTCCATCAGTGGAAGGAGGGAGATGCAAGCGAGGCCAGGGAAACACACACACATCCCTCTATCTCTAAACAGCTTGGCAGCAAGCTACAGCTCTGGCTCCTCCCAAATATTGTTTTGTCCAACACAGCTTATGTATTTCTACCTAATCCATAGGCTTTTTGAGATCCCACTGAACTAAACCAACCCGACAAACACCCTCTTGCTCTGTGCAGAACAGCTCTGAAATCCTACGGGAGCCATCAGGAACGGCATCCCTAGGGGTTTTAGGCAAGGTTCATTTTGGCAAAAGATTTCTAGCAGCAGGCTGCAGGTTTAAATTCCCCTGGATGTCTGCCCTGCTCTTCTTGGAGTTGTGCCTAAATATCTAACTCCATCCAGGTACAGAGAAGAGTGAATTCTCTTTCTCTGGCCCAGAAGTCTCGTTCTGGGAGGGAAGCAACAGGGAGCCGGCAAACCCTGGGGGAAGTTTCAGAAGCACAGTCCTTTCCAGGGCCAGCCCGCCAGCCTCAGGCACTGCGATGCTGTTTCATTTTTCTCTTCATTCCTAGGAAAGGTACATGGTGCACAGCTGTTTTGGGGGACTTGCCAATCTGTTCCCATCCCTTGTGCTGCCTCGTGCTGTCTGCAAACCCCAGAAGGACAGAGCACATCATTTGGCTGCAGCCAGAAGATGGAGTTTACCAACAATTTACATCGGTATCAGTCACTAGACTGGGGAAAGCAGCGGAAAATCAGGCCTTTTGTTTAAAGAGTTAGGTGGTATGGGGAATGCACATGAAGTGTTTAGAAACTGCTTCCGTCTGCTGGCTTGCAGAAGGATGCACAAGCCCTGATCCCAGTACTCGTCCCTGAACTTCCCACAGCATTGGTTGAGGTGTATAGATGGTTTTTATTTTAATGATGCTGGGTGAAACCAATATGTGTTTTTTCTCAGAGGGAGCACACGTGGGTGAAGCACAAAACTAAACTATTTTTCTTGGGAAAAAAAAAAAAAGAAAAAAAGAAAAAAAATCTTAGGAAAGGGTCAATGTAAATAAAGTGAAAACCATTTAAGAATGAGATGTTGAGGGACATCGGAGTTGTCAGCAAAACTAGCAGCTTGAACTTGAGCACCTCCTCAGCACCAACCCTCATCCTGCCCGGCTGGACTGTTATCCTTCTCAAAGAGTGTGAAACTGGGAGGAAGGGGCTACTGCAGCTGATTTTCTGTGGTTCTTCATGGTACCACAGCACGTTCTGACTTTCCCTGAGTAAATACAGCCCTGTGCTAATGACAAACAAGACCTGCACCATGAACAGGAGCCACTTATTTTCTGAAGGAGAATAACACTTTTTTTCCCCCCCTTTTTCTCCCCCCTCACCTCTAACCCCCTGTGTGCTCTACTCTAATGAAAGGTCAGAGGCTAGGACTGTATTTTCCTCCAGACTATGAATGCTAAATAGCATCAGCACGAACAGTTTAATGACCCCTGTGTGTTCTGAAGCCACTGAAAAACGAAAACAAATGTTAATCTGGAGCCTGACTCAGCCTCTCGTTGCCGATCTATACTTACGGAGCACATTAGGACCACTTACGAAACCAGACTGAAGGGTGATCTCTGACCTCGCTCTGTTTTCCGATGGCCCCGCTCCATTTGCTGGGAGCCTGGAGCTGCCTCTGGCCTCGAGGCACGGGGGCTCGCCGCTAATTCTCCCGTGGAGCCCGCTGCCGCTCACGTGCAACTTACATAAGCCAGAGCAACCGCTAGCACACATCAAGGCTTCAATTTAAGAGTAGATGGCTGGAGTAGGTGTTATTAGTACCCGGTGTCAAGCTGTGATTGCTCACATATGGCCGCAGGCTGAATAGCACTTTTGATTTGGGGCAGAGACAGAAAAAAGTTGGTGGTAAGAAAAAAAAAGAAGATGGAACAGGCTTGGTCTTACCTTTTTTTTGATTTGAAATGTCTGGATTGGAAATAACTACAGCCAAAAAGAAGTCAAATTGGGTGTTATTGAGATACCTCTATGTATCATCCCCTGGATTCCCAGGTGGCCCTGATCTTAAACCGAAAGTCCCAGTCCAGTGACGTTAAGACCACATATTCAACTGCAAACCAGTTGTTTGCAAAAGGCTTCTGATGAAGAACACATTCTTCTTGGTAGCATAACAAAACTATAAAGTTAATATTAAACAACAGTAGTGTTCTTGCATTTAATGTCAATGTTCTGAGACAGACACTTTTCATTTATTTCTTTTTTTTTCTTTTACTCTGCCCTTTCGCCTGTTCAATGTCTTGATTGCAAATAAAAACCACAAGTTTATGTCTGCACTGTTATGATCAGAATATTACTATTGGTCTACAAATAACGAGCTATGTGAAAACTGTTCCAGAATTTGCCTTTTTTTTCTCTTTTTCTGGAAAAATCTCCTGCAGTAAAAATCATATATGTCACATTAGTTTCCATTTGAATATTTCTTACTGCAGGCTGCCTAAAAAGCATATCTTGTGTATATACAGTATTATGCAAGGGAAAAAAAGAAGAGATGAGCCGTGATAGACTATCAAAGCTTACAAAAAGAAATGAACAATTAAATAAAATTCTCTTTTGAAACAGTCAAATCTCAAAACAGAAGAAAAGCTGACAAACACTTCATTCAGGAGGGGCTGAATATATTTCTAAGTTTACAGGTAGGTAAAGCCCTGATATACTAACGTATTGTAATTCCCTGCTTGCTCACTTAAAAGCAAAGTGCGATTTTCTCTGCTTCGAAAGCTCTCTTCACGTGAAAAGGCAGAGCACGAGGGGTCAGAAATCACTAGATGTTCTCTTTCAGAGAGCAGCAACTGTTCACAAATTTCCTGCATACTTTGAGCACAGTTAGTTTCAACTGGTTTTAAAGAACACGATTAGGTATTTGCTTTTGGGGACATCACCTCGCATTGTATTTGCAACAATTAAGCTAATGTTGACCCGCTTCAGTATTTGCCATTTTCTGTGTTTCAGGTTTCAGGGTAAATCTAAGGCAATTGATAATGTCAACATGTAGTGGTTAGAAATTTTATTCAGAATAACACAAAATCATTTATTGTTATTATTCACAGATTTTATGTCATTTCGATGGGTCTGGCCTATGCTGATGGGATTATTCAGAAGATCAGGTCTTTCATATTGTGATGGATATATATATAGGCTGGTATTACAAAGGCAGCGTTTACTACAGGTTTCTAAAGTATTGTCAGCTGATACGTGAGAAAAAACACTACAAGCTTCTTAATGGGGACAACCGTAAGTGGGTAGAACAGCTGTAGATGTATATTCACCTATAAAAATCAGTAAGACTGAGGAAGAAAAAGCTGATGTGGGGGAAGGGAAGGAAGGACAAAATCAATCTATGGGAGCTGTAGACCACAGGTGTTGCTGGAAACAAAGCAATTTCAATTTAAGGATGTAAAATTTAATTTAAATGTGTCTTCTCTTGAGTTTCCCAACTCGCTCCATGTTTTGAAATCCATCAGTACATTCATCACGTAGATCTTGACAGTGCCTTGTACGAACAACCTTACTCTTGAAAACTCCCTCTGGACCTGACAGCTTGAATCCTGAGTGGACTCACCCAGCAGTCCAGGAGCTGAACTGTCAGTAGGCAAACATATGCAAGATCTACCAGTTTTTTGTGTAAAATCCCAAATATTGAAGTATTCCTCTTGACGTGTTTAGCCTTGGGCCATGGGGTGTGAGCTAAGTGATTAACTTGGAGGTGTAATTTTGAAAGGGGAGTGGGGTGTCAAGGGGTATTTTGCAGAACTGTCCAGGAGAAAAGCCACTTCCATCAAGTTCTTCTTGTCTAGACTCCTGGCATCCTTTTGAAACTTTCATTTTTCCTCATTCTAATTTTGAGGTAGTTTTGAATTACTCTTTCTTTCTCCTTTGCTTTTCTTTTCAGGTATCTGTACAGTGACATAACCTTGTTCATGCTGTCTTCAAGGTCATTTGAGGTTTTGAGCCTGTGTACCAAACATTCATGTAATGTGTATAAATTATCTATGTGATATTTATGTAACTCATGTAAATATTTCTGTAATTATGCATGAGGATACATACCACTGTAATAATATAAAGCAGCATTAGCACTGCATAATAATACCAACTGGTATAAAAATGTGGGAACTTTTAAGAAGTGCTTTTTCCGAAGTGATTTTAGTGCTGTGGTTTTGGATGGAAAGACAGGGCAAGGGGAGCTGAATGTGAAAGGAATACTCTCCTCTCCCACAAAAAATAAAAGTTAGCTTTAATTACTATGGTGCGTCTTTCCTCATGTATTGGCAAAAAAAAATTTGCATACTTAAAATATTGCTCTTCTGTGAAATATTTTCTTCTGTTTGATCTAGTCTGAACAGATTTTGGTGTTCTTTCCTTGGATAGGATTCTAGTTGTCCTCTCTTGAACAGAGGTTATATAAACATTGTATTACTCAGTCTTGCCCTTTTTCAGGGCCAGATTTTTAATTTGGATCTAGATAGCCTTTTCAAGGGACCTCCTCACTGAAGGTACTCATACAGATTGCCTCTCACATATTGTCCTACCCTGTCTTCCCTGTAGAAGCAACACTCAGAGGCAGGAAATCCTGTCGAGCTGGTACACAGCAATTCAGGAGCCAAACCCAGAGAACAAAGCATTGCAGTGAAGAAGGAGGAAAGCACTAGAAGCGAGGACGTGTTTCTTGTTGCTAGGTCCATTGGCTGATCAATACAAACTACCTTCTTTCCAAAACCACCTGAAAAAAAAAAGAGAAAACAGAGCTATGAATCCTACTTCCTAGGACACATTGCAGCTTTTGAGCAAGAAGGAGCAGGGGTATCGTCCCACATGGGGCCAAGATTTACTTTTCACTGCTCGAAGTGAAGTGCTTCACGTGTTGTCAGTTTGCATCTCATTTTACACCTATCAAAAATACTTTGTCTTTGTTCAGAATATAACAGAAAATGTAGGTCCAGGTTGTAGCGGTGGGTGGTTATGGGCAAGAAGCATTATTTTAATGGAAACGGCTCATCAGAAACAATTTTTCAGAAAACAATTGAAAGGCAATAAAATAAAAAAGAAGAAAATGTGCATTATCTTCCCTACTTTTTAAAAATACACATCTTCCACACTGAGCATCAACTGCCAGAAAATTATTGATCCTACACCAGCATTTTTCTTCAGGAAGATTTCAGAAAGTTTGTTGAATGAGTTAGGTCTGTGAAATTTATGTAAGCTATTTGGAGCAGGAGCTATCTTTTATGTATTTGTACAGTATCTAGCACAAGGTATTTGTAAATGTCTAGCCAGATAAATGGAGTTATTGGGTAGTGTCACCTAAAATGCAAATAACACTAGCAACAACAACAATAAATCTCTCTGCACTGAATAGGAATTTAACTCTGAATCACAAGTGTTTTAGCTTCATTTTTTAAAAAGTTATTGCACGTATATCCAGCCAGACAAATGAGATCTGCTGGATCTCATGGCTCTTTCTATTTCTACAGCTCTAGAGAAGAAGTGCATGGCATACTGGAAGAACAAAGAATAAAATGAACAGGGCCGATGGCTCACCGGTTGCAATGTGAGCCAAGAACCTACCGGCAGTTGCGCAGCCTTCTTGTTTGATGCTGAGCCCAACACTGCTGCCTGGACATATCGGTATCCACACCTCTCCACAAATCACTGCCAGCAGTTCACCAGGATGGAATGAAGATCAAGTAAAATTTTTTTGTCCTAGGAGTTATAGAATCCATGACCAACTGAATATAACACAACAGTATATGACAATGTCTTATTCAAATGCAGGAAATATATATGTGTGTCTATGCATGTATATATACACGTATATACAGGTACATATGTGTATTTATTATTACACGTGTATATATGTATACACACGTGTGTGTGTGTGTACACTCGCTAAAGACTGTAAAACATAAGACATCATTTCATACAACACGTGGTAAAGAAGAAAGAGTGTAAATCCAAAATCACTGCTGCTAGAGGATCCACATGCTAAGAAACCAGTTGTATAAATATCAGAACAGGTATTTTAAGTGATCTTATGGACTCCTATCTCTTTCAAATTAACCTCCAGAATGAGAACTATACAGAAATATTTTCTAGTCTGATTTTCTTATCCTGAAGTGGAATTAATTTATTACATTAACAAGCACCTGGCTCACTAGAGGAAGAAAAATTTCATATGAAAAATTCTTAGTCTAGATTAAGTTTATTCCTCCTTCAATCTTTTTTTCTCTTCTTCCATTTACAAGCATGGTCTCTGAAAAAAAAGACAGGAAAAGTGTCTCATATATGTCTCAAATTTTTTCATCACTGCCTGACGTTTTTGCAAATACTGTTTGATACAGATAGTCCTTGAATCCACAAAAAATAAAATGGACTATGGAAACAATGACAACAGCAGCTATAGATGAATGAAGACCACAATTAGCTATAATTTTTCCAAAATTAATAGATACACTAAGAATTCAACACAAAAAAACCCAATCAGAGCCTGCAGGCCATCTCTTCCTTATCTCTGCATCCTCCTATTAAAGTTGGTTTCTGTTGATTTAGTTCCTAGACTGTCTCAGCTGAGATCCCTGGTAATAGTACTGTATTTCCCATAATAAAATAAGTCTTCCTTCTGAAGATACTACACTCTGAAGAAGTGATAAAATAGGGTTGGTTTTACAGGCAAGTGGGTGGCAGAGCTGGGTATGAAACCTACCCCTGTGGCCTCAACCAGTTCTGTGCTGGCATTCATTGGACTCTCCAGTCTACCGGGACGGTAAAAATCCTGCCTGAAGTACACACTAGAAGGAAGGATGGCAAACCTCTGTGCTTGCTTTCCTGACTGTAATAAATGCCAGATGCCCTCCTAATGGAGTGAATTGACACAACATGCACAAGACTTGTATTTGCTCACGCTGCTGAGTTAGATGGGTTAGAGGCAGACCTATAGGGTAATATGACCACAGAGCTGACAAAAACTTGAGGTATGGAAAGATGTTCTCATGTTTTCCAGACTCTTCTCCCAGGGAACAGGAGCTGGGGCCAACATCCCAAGACTGTATTGTGGCTAAAGACCAGCGAGTTCTTCAGAAACTGCATATTTGCCCAAAAAATGCAGTTGCATGGGTATGAATGGAAAGATAATTCCAGACGAAAGGAGAAATTACAGAGAGCAGAGCTGAAAAACCCCACACACCCATTGTTAACAGGGTTCATTTCTAAAAGGGTTCAAATTACATTTTTTCACATAGTTCTCACTGTGGAGTTAGGATAGAGTTTCTCCACGCTGCTTCTGTCTGGGCAGATGCTCAGCAGCTCTCCCTCTCTTCTTCTCTCTCCGTCAGCAGCAGCTGGCCACAGCGATCCCACCTCTGCAGCTGGTCCCCAGCTGTGCACACAGAGGGGTGGAGCGGGGGGACACACAGCCACTGGCGAACACGGCACGAGGAGGAAATGCAGGCTGGAGAAGAGGTTATGGGGGGCCTAGGAGTCACCTAATAGCAGCCTTCCAGTTCCTAAAGGGGGCTACAGGAGAGATGGGGAAACATTTTTATTAGGGAGGGTAGGGATAGGACGAAGGGTAACAGTTGTAAGCTGGAAGAAGGCAGATTTAGATGAGATATTAGGAAGAAATGTTTTCCTGTGTGGGTGGTGAGGCAGTGTCCCAGGTTGCCCAGAGAAGCTGTGGATGCCCCATCCCTGGAGGGGTTCAAGGCCAGGCTGGATGAGGCTTTGAGCAACCTGGGCTAGTGGGAGGTGTCCCTGCCCATGGCAGGGGGTTAGAACTCAATGATCTTGAAGGCCCCTTCTGACCCAATCCATTCTGTGATTCTATGATTTCCAACCCTGAAGAGAGGATAAGACTTGGGTTTGCCACCTGGAGGAAGATGCACAGAGAAGACAGACCTGTCCGGGTGGTGAGAAGGCAGAGGAAGGGGACAGGACACGTGACAAAGGGAGTTGCGTCCTCCGCCAAACTACAAAAACCTCCAGACAGGTCTCAGTGTGCAGGCAGCCCGGTCACCAGCATCAATGCCTAGCCAGGCTGGAGAGGCTCCTCCGGTAGCTCCATGTCAGGTGCCGGTGGCAGAACAAAGAGCTCAGTGTTTTGCACATCTGCCTCGGAGATTTACATCAGAGGATGCGGTGGGCCAGGTAATGAGAATGTCAAGGGCAGTCTCTGTGCCTCTGCACAGTGTTTGCTCTCTTTCTGTGAAACAACAGTTTATAATCCCTTCAAAAAAATCCTGACTGAAGGCTGGGAGCAGCTTTAAAGTGAAACACCTGCAGGGCACGCACACACAGCCTGGCCATTATGTGAGGGGCACCAGCTCCTCCGCCGTGTACACACCAGGTGCTTGGATCCAGGTGAAGCTGGATGGACAGGTCATCTTGCTGAGGGAACATGGGACTCAGTGAGACTCTCCTCCTGTTGCTGGATGGCCTTTCTCTGCCCCTGCTCACGCTTCTCTCCCTCTTTCCAGCCTCTCAACCCCATGCAGTGGTCATGGAGGTGAAGCCCAGTGAGACGGCAACACCAGCAAATGCTTTTTTTGGGGGATGATCATGTTGTCCAAAGCACACTACGGGCTTCACAGACCACTCTTTATCTAGTACACAGGCAGGGACAGGCAGAAGTTAGCTGCTGCTGCTGCTGCTCTCTGGGGTACAGGGTTGGTAAAATTCCTCTTTTACCCACTCAGCCTTCTGAGAGATTTCTAAGAAGCAAAACCAAGGCAATTTCTTTCTGAG
Source organism: Syrrhaptes paradoxus (assembly GCA_013400615.1). Lineage (NCBI taxonomy): Eukaryota > Metazoa > Chordata > Aves > Pterocliformes > Pteroclidae > Syrrhaptes > Syrrhaptes paradoxus. The sequence continues at coordinate 17,735 of VZTO01008243.1, read as the reverse complement.
CGGGATTTCTTTCCACCTTCACAAGGTCCACAGGCTTCCCCTGCTTCTGTTGGCTGGCATTAATCTAAAAATGCACAGAGTTAGGATTTACGCCAGTGCCCATTTGTTTCCCTTTTAGAACAGGCTCACAATGTAAAAGTGGTATTAATTCAGACCGTTGTGAAAATAAACCATACAGGCATACAGGTAAGACTTGCCTTGACTGGAGGAAGTATGGATATCACAATAAGCAGCAGGAAAAAGCTACTTTAAACACTCCTTAGTCCAGCAAAGCATCTTCCAGAAGATGCTCCTCCGCCCCTCATCCCCACCAGTTCCCCCTGCGCCACTAAAGAGGAGCACAGTCCTGGGGTCACTTTGCATTGCCTCCTATTCAGGCTAGTGGCTCTTTGGCCTTCTGCCTGGTTTTTTTGTTGGTTGATTTTGTTTATTTTTGGGTGGTTTTTTTTAAGTGGAATTGCTGGGGTAGCAGTGGGATGCTGACCTGGAAAGAATGAAAATGTGGAATATGCTTGGCAAGCATGTTCCAAGGAGGAACTTTGGAAAACCGTGTTTTGTTTTTATGTCTATACATTAAATTAATCTCCTCAGTAAGCCAGGTTTGCTCAAGAATGTGATTTTGAGGAGTGGCAATTAAAATTCCTTATGTACTTTTCCACCCTTAGAGCCCAGGCCAATGCATCTCAAAAAGTAAAAGCAAACCACAAACACATCCGCACTGCGAGCATCTGATCACCTGACTTCAATCAGTGGATTTTTATTTATCTGAACTCCCTTCTTCCAAAGTGTTGACTGCCACAATTGACCCCTCTGATCTCTTTATGGGGATGCCTACTGGACGGACGGACAGACAGACAGAGGGAAGGTAGCTTCCCTTTTTCCAAGGAAGACCTGTGGAACCTTTCTAAAAGCCTCCACCAGCTTTTTGAAAAAGAATCATTCCTGGAGGGTAAGAGTAAAGCAACAAGCTTTAATTGTTTTTAATGCAGTGATGAGAAAAACAAGTACGTACCTTTTCTCCAGCCCTTGTGCCCTGTCTATTCCTTTTATTGGCGTTTCACAGTCTGGGGCTGTCTATATTCAAAATAACTCTTTGAATAGGGCCCCCAGTGATCCATTACTTTAGTCAAGAGCTTAAATAAGACAGTCTCCCAGAGACCTTCTTTTTTTTCCCAAGAGCAAAAGATTTCCAGATGATTTGAGATTTAAAATGTAATTTTTTTTTTTTTTTTAATTTACAGGAGCTATCTGCTGAATCCTGGTGAGCCTCAGCCACCTAACCCTCTTAGGCTCCCTTGGAAATCCTACCTTCAGCTAGATAAAGCACGGCATTTTAGCTGAGGAATGAAGTTAGCATTCACATGGCTGTCTGATCCCAGGGTTTGTTATTAGAAGACAGACTTAAAGAGCAGAGGGACCGAACAGCAGAATAATTAAGTGTGGAACCTTCTCACTCCATTAACCAAAATGATTGTGCCCAGTTACAGAGGCAAGAAAGTGAGGTCAAAGCAGAGATGAGAAGCTGAAAGCCAGATGCTGGAATATGAGCTGTTTCCTTCCTGCCTTTAAAATGAAAGAGCTGTATGTCCTCCTGGATCTCAGGGAGGAAAGGAAGTAGAACCAAAATGGTGGGAAGTAGAGCCATACAAGAAAGGAAGGCACAACTCTCTTCTTTTTTTCTTTTTTTTTTTTTTGAACATTTTAGAAGATGCTGCAATTCTGTTTTGAGAAGTATGTTGTATCTCTTATGGACTGGTTTGTTCAGCACGGTTTGAAGAGGGAAGCTACAAGGTGAAAAAGTAAGATGGGGAAAAAATGCAGTCATGCCTAAAAATAATTCTAAATATATAATAAATCTGCTGTCTCAGATATAGTCTTCCGTTTTATTTAGAGAATTGCAAATGTGAGTTTAAGGAAACTTGTTTGTACTTAAGTATAAATATACTCATAAAATAAACATGACCTTTAATCTGCCAGGAATCCTACTGGAAGCTATATACGTATATATATGTACACACACATGTGTGTGTGTGGAGGCAGGGATGATATTTGGACACAGTAACGGAACAGTATCAGGACTTTCTTCCCCTTGTCAATAGACTCTCCTGGAGGGAAGGTAGCAGCTGTTTAGCACTGTGATGCTACTAATATGAGCATCTTACACATCCCAGGCACTTAGCATATATCCAAACAGTGCAGTAGAGTGAACTTAAAGAACTAGGCAATATTAGGTCCCCCGAAGTGTGACAATTATTTTGAACACAAACAGCACCTTATTTTTCTCTTTTTCAGTAGGAAATCCATGTTTAAATGTTGGTTCGTTAGAAATCTAGAAGCACCATCTTTTCCTGAAACATTAACATCTTTTTCTTCAGCATCTGCACTGTTACTGTGTCTCAAGTACCCAACCTAATTCTGCTTAAATAGTCCGGTGTAATGAGTTGGTGGTTTGTGGGGGGTTTTTTTTCTAGGTTGTTTTGTTTTTTTTTTTCTTAATGTGGCCTAGAAGAGTAAAACAAGCTAAAGAGCTTTGGCTTAGTTGAGAACCTAAGATTATCAGGCTTTAGCTGCACGCAAGCAAGTTCAGCAGTGAGTAGCATCTCCCTCCAGTCTGGGTCAAGGCTGGGGAAATCCCATTTTGGGGAAGCGGCCATCCCCACTCCACAGCCCATGAAGATTGCAGCGAAAATTAGATGGTGGCCCTAGCCAGAAAAATAAGACATTTTTTCCCTGTTTTGTAATATATCCAAAAGCTGTGTTTTCAGGGAGATCTGGTACTGTTGACTGTGATTTCTATACATCTGTCAGACATTCAAGAAAAACATAGATCGTCCCATTCACCTGTGAATCAAAAGTTGACAACTTGGTCACAGAGATGAAGATGTCACGGCTTGGAAGAATATTTAGCAAACAAGCGTCATATAATTGTCCCCATTAATTAAAGACAAATACATGGGCTGTTTTCAGATGTATTTAGGGACCCTTAGTCTGAATCTCAGGTTTCAAAAGTGGTCTGAATTTCAAGAACAATTACTAGACACTCCTCTTTCTCATCCCTTGAGTTAGACCTCCAAGACCCCACACCTCTTCTGAAAACCTTCAGTTTTCAAAACCTATAGCTACAGAAAGAGAGCCCAGGATTTTAGTTCTTGGTGCCCCAGGCAAGTCTCTGTGGCCAAGTGCAGAAGGCGAAAGGGCGATGGGAGTTCAGACCTGTTACCTTCGCGGGGCCAGAGCTCTGAGTCACCAGAACAGTGGCTGAAATAACATATTTGCAGAGTTCCTCTGACGAGAAACCTGGATGTCAGATGGGAAAAAATTTTTATTCTCATGGGAAAAAAATTTTGTAAACACATTTCACATCGAGCGTGGTCCACTGGCTGCAAATTCAGTTTGCAGCCCTCTGTTAGTTTTTCTCCTTATTTACTAAGAAAACATATATATAAATGTAATCTTTTTAATTTTCTTGTGGCCGAAGCCTCACTTTACAGGCTTCCAAAATGACACCACTGAAGAGCAGAGTTTAACCTCAATGTTTGGTGAAAAAACACAGGAAAGGCAGTACTTCCCCCGAGGAACAGGGTAGAAGCAGTGAGCAATATTTCCAAGTGGACAAACAAAAAAGTACACAAAGCAGATGCACCAGTGCACCTCTTCTCTATTTCTCTGGATATTTAAGGTGAATCAAAGCCAGGCCAGAGGCTCGTGCAACTATAGGGAAACATTCCAGTTGTTTAGGCCGTTTTCCAGTGGCATTTCATGATGAAAAACTGCAAAGCACAACAGCTCCTCACTGTTTGTATGTTGTCCCACATAAGCCAGACACTGACAGCAAAGATCCAGCTGATTTTTATTTTGTTATTGCTATTTTGAGGATCGGCAAATCTCCATTTGGGATGGAAGAAGAGGGATTTCTTTGAGGACAAGTGACAGTGTTGAGGCAGAAAAATTTTTTTTCTTCTTTTTTCCCCCTCTTAATTGACTTTCTCAAAGGATCTGGAGTTTGTAGTGAGTATCCATGCTGGAAGAAACACAGTTGTTGAGCATTTACCAGTGTTATCCAGTATAAGAGAGCCTGATCTCAAAGGCTGGCAACAAAGAATACTCATTACAACATATTCCCATCCTAGAGCTGAATAACTGTGTTACAGAACTCCTGGGAAACGTACAAGAAATACTGATATGCAAAATGATAGGTGCCGGAGAAATCATATCCCTCCGTCAAAGCTGGATTTATCTTACAATCCTCTTTTTTGATAGAAAGGTCATTTTAATTAGCAAGCGGAGGCAGGGAGTTATTGTTGGTAGGCACAGCCCCATATTGATGGTTCCTCTATACGTCAGTCCATGAGCATTAACATTGCTCAGATAATCTTGCTGGCAAGCAAAGAAACAACTATCATGTTACTCGAAAGAACTGAAGCTATATTGTATAGCCGTCATTAGTCTCCTTGAATCTGCTCATGATGATGAATGCATCATTCTGCCTGCCTGCAACTTGTCTAACAAACAGCACAGCCAAGTCTTTCCCAGTTCTGTTATTCTGTTTTAAAAAACACTGACATTTTCTTAAACAGACATAATTTACAATTTTAAGTAACACAACAGTGCCTTGGTGTGTAAGGGCGAGCAAGCAAACAAGACTCCTTTCACAACGATTAAAAAAAATATAAACCCCACAGTCTCGTGCTCTCTGAGGTCACTGTGGCTTAAAACTGGGGTGAGGGGGGAGGAACTAGGACCTTTCTGTGACATATCTTTGGCTTTGAAATATGTATTGTGCTCCCACAGCAGAAACCCCGAGTGCAAGTAGAGTTAAAAGCAATATGGGGACAAACAGCTGCCTGTGTCCGCACCATCCTATTAAAGCACCTCAGGCAGCCCGTGTTGGGGTCCGAGCATCCATGCTGTTTGTACCCTGACTTATATTCCCAGCTTTCCTGTGTTCTCCTGACTGCAACCCCACACAGGAAAGATCAGGAGCACCCAGCTCTCACAGCACCCACTACAGTGTCCCCCACACACCATTTTTGGGTAGACGCTGGCCCAGGTTGCCCAGAGAAGCTGTGGATGCCCCATCCCTGGAGGGGTTCAAGGCCAGGCTGGATGAGGCTTTGAGCAACCTGGGCTAGTGGGAGGTGTCCCTGCCCATGGCAGGGGGTTAGAATTCGATGAGATTAAGGTCCTTTCCAATCCAAACCATTCTGTGATTCTATGATTCTGTGCTCTAGCTTAACACTTTGCTGGGCACCACTGCCTAGAGCATCCTCCACCTGCCAACAAGTACCCCACCATTCTGCACGGGGTGCCCCTCACCACCCACATTCCCAAGCAGAAATCACTTTCTTTTACAGGATTGCTCAGCCAGGAGGCAAGTTCTGCATCCCCATCATTACAGGGTTAGCACAAGGTAGTGCTTGAGAACTGACCAGTGAAGTCCTGACACATGGTGACAATACCATGAATTCCCTTTTGGTGGGCACCAAACAGAAAACACTGTCCTGGTGATAGCTGGGCTTCTCCGCTGCTGTAGCACTGCCTGGACAATTTGACTTGTCTCAGGCTAGCAGCTGAAGACAGACCACAAGCACACGACACCGCAGACCTCCAGGATGAAAATAATCGTGTGCTTGTCCATGCTGAACTGCTGTGGCATAGGGCTAGAGGAGATGGTTGTGGCAGCCAAGGAGTGGATGCACTTTCCTCTCCAGCCTTGTTTAGAAACTGCTGTGAAGGGGAATGGAGGTGGCCTTTTGTAGCTGGAATTAGCTTCTTGCTCTCAGCATGGCACCATAGGACACGAGTGAAGAGAGGCAGCTGGCTGTCTATGGATGCGCGTGATGGAGATGAGTCAGGTCTGGGGCTTGTGTCTAGAAGGACTATGCCAGAGGGCTTGCGGAACACGGTATATTGGAGTAGCCCCTTGTGATGTGAACAAACGTGCTTGGAGGGTAAATGACACACACCCTGCATTGCTCTGCAAGAAAGCTCCTTAGGATCAGCCCAGCAGAGTTAGCAGATAGAGATTTTTCACCTGAGCATGATCCTTCTTCAGCTGAGGTCAGTGATTTACATTCCACTGGTTTCCAGATGCCAGCTCACATGTTTAAACTCTGCTTTTCTGCCTTAAGAAGTCAGTGTGGAGTCTTCTGGAGCCGATTCACTTGTTTATTGGTGCTCTCCTACCTCTGTTCTTCCCTCTTAGAGTGTTAGCACTGGAGAAACTTGGAGCAGACCTGAGTTTCTCAGGTTACAACAATACCATAGCTTTACATGAACTTCTGAGTGATGCCACAGCTACATAAACCACCCCATATATAACTGCCTCAGACTAAATAAATAAATACATGTCCTTCTTTCCCTGAGGATTATCACCCCTGATGTGCAGAATCCAAACCCCTTCACTAAAAGCATTGTCTCTCTGTTTCACCAGCCCCTGGGACTGCAGCAGGAAGGAACACCATCGTGTCATCTGCAGCAGCCTATGAAAATACATGTGACTGGCACATTGAATTTGTGATGGGCTGAAAAAACTGCAACACCAGTGTTATCAAATAAGTGAGCAGAACCACTCTGTGAGGGCAAATCTTCCCGACAGACTCCCAGAGCAGCTAAAGTGAGAAATACGACAGTAACACAGCCTGGGGAGCAAGGAAACATGCATCAAACACTGTCCCAAACTTCTGAGCTCTGTGGTCATGATTCAGACTCTCTGCTTCACAATTAAAATTTGTTTAAGTGTTGTGGCTTTTTTTTTTTGGTATTGACCTTTAATAGACTTTGGGTCATGGAAATACTCAAACAAAAACATTAATGGAGGGGAAAAAAACGATATGTTTACATTCTAGGCTCCAAATGAGATCATAAACATCCTAAGCAGTGTGACAAAGGCTGCTGTCAGGAGATGCTTTATGATTGACCAGAAACAGGCAACACAGTGACTCACACGTGACATCCCATACCTGGAAGTTTCCAGAAAATTTTGCAAATGTGAGTGGCTCAAACAGTTCAGTTAAGGATTAGATAAGAATGCAAATTTGGGGGTTTTATGTAAAATAAATTCAAGCTGTGAATTTATCTTTTGGAATTGTGTTTTTCCCAAAACGTCTTAGGCTGTGGTACACTCCTTGTGTATATTCAGCCTCCCAGTCGTGCTTATATTTTGCTGAAGAAGCAAGTTTGATAATATTTTCTTCACTCCCTCTTCCCCTATCTTCCAAAGCTTCAGCCCACATCAGTAAAATAACATGATCCACAGGGGAAATAGTCATATTTTTCCATTGTCTAAAGGCTAGAGAAAATTTGAAATCAAATCTGAAATTAAAGAATTGGCAGACTATGAAGTCGGTATTAACGAGAAACTTCAGCACAAAGTATGTTCATCTGATCAAAGCAATATTCTATATCCCGTGGAAGCTTTTGAAGAATATTTAAAAGTAGAACAAGTGGGAAAAATATCTCTGTGCCAAATTTTGGGCTGTTTTTTAAACACATCAAGGCAAAGCCATAAAGCAGCCAATTGCCTGTATCTTCTGCCAAGAGCAGCATTCCCTCACTCTCTCCCCTTCACTTTTTCCCGCCTCCCTCCCTCCAAATGAAGGGGATCAAGATCAAGAAAATTGTATCAGATCCTTGGAGTGCTTTTCAAGTCTTACAGGAGTCACTTGGGTGAGCACAAACACATACATGCCTGAGTCCCTTTAGATGCTTTTGCCACCAAGGAGCAGCCACAGGGCTGTGAAGGGACACAGTGGCACAGGGAGGTGACCGAGGGGAGCAGAGAATTTGGTAGCTAGTGGAAAGCTAAAAAGCAGCAGCGGGGGCACAGAGGGAGGGGAGAGAGTGGGTAGCATTTGCTCTGGCTGCCAAAAAATGGCTCCCTACAGCTGTGTGCTAATATTATGATTATTATTTTGGCAGAGGCCTTTCTGTTTTCTTTCCCAAGCTGATCCTGCTCCCCTCTTGTGCAGGTATTGAGCTTGTGCTGGGCCAAAAAAGCAAAAGAAACAAGGCCATAAGTTTTAGATTTGCTGTGGTCTATCCAAGATATATAACACAAGGCAGCAGGGGAAAGCAGGAGGAGGGGAGAAAAGGACCATGTTAACAGTCACAACCTGGGACCTTTGGCTTTTCTAAGAGTTTGAGTTCAGGGTGAAAAGGTGACATGGATGAAGAGAAAAGGTTTTAGTTCCAGATTGCCTCTGATGTAAAGAACTGATGCAAAAAATTTGGTGCATCTAATTAGCCTGAAGCTCTCTAAAGACAACAAGAAAAGCATTAGTACTAGAATATTTTATTGGAGCAGGTTATGGTCAAAGGCTTCTTTCTCTCTCTTCCTTCTTCTATCACACTACATCATTAAAGACCTTTTATAGCTGTTACTAGGCTAAATCAGCTCAAGGCCTCTGCACATCACATGCTGAGCCAGCATCCCTTCGAACAGCGCTGCCCGTGACAAGCACTGATGCCCAGTGGCAGCAGGGCAGTTTTAGTTTCTTCATGGCTTGAAAAACGGCCTTACATACGGTTAAAATTTTGGTCTTGAGCAAAGTTGTTCCTCAGATCCCCCACTCCTTAGACCCCCACAAATTATTCCTTTATTTCTGAGCAAATAAAGCTCTGCACTCTGAGATGTTTCTGCATCCCTCCTCCAGCTGGGAGTCCCTGCAACATGGAGCTTAAAGCCCATCTCCTCAAAGCTCTCTCGCGTGGGAAGGCATGGCAAAACGTGAGGCAGGATGGGTACAAGTAAGAGCAAAAGCTCAATTTGTACGTATCAGTCAAGCATGTTGTTATTTAGATTATAAACTTAAGCAGAGGTGATCAGTCTTAAATTTGCATTCCAGTAGCCCCTGTTTCCACTTTCTATTGGCTTTTTTTCTCACTCTACGATTCTGACATTTCTTTTCATATGTTGCTTCTCCCTGTAAGCCTGTTACTTTCATCATTAATTTTTTCCTTCTACTTAGAAGTCCTTACAGTATTACACATATTTTTTTCCCCTTTGTAGTGTCTCTTTTCTGCCAGCCTCCATTTTCTTGCATGTGGAACAGCTGCATTCATTTGTTCTCTTTAGGGCCATGATCCTGAAAAACATCTTAAATCAGAAAACACTTGAGCACATGTTTAACACTGGGGTTAATTTTGACCCGAAGTGCAAGGTAAGCATTTACCTGCTGTTGATCAAAGTTCAGCTGTTCTGCCAAACAGGTGTAGGTTATATGTGTATATATATAAAATATATATGTATAAAAATACATACATACATGCATATAAGAGAAATGTTTTGATTTGAAACTGAACAACTTTCCACAAGGAGAACTGCTGGCTCATGAAAAGTATTTGACAAATTACAACCTCTGTCTTGAGTACCTAAGATATATTACATGAATCAACATCCTCTCTTCATCCATGACACACAGTGTGGGGCTCTTTGCAAACTGTTCACTGCCCTGCTGCAGAGAGAAGCAGCCCCTGGAGTGGAAGGACAGCAGGGGGACATAGGATGTCCTGGAGCTGCTCTGTTCCAGGGGCATGTATGTTGTATTAAAAGACTCCCAGCAGCTCAGAGGATGCCTGAAGCTCTTGCAAAGTGGCTAAGCTGACCTGCATCCACGTGGGCTCAACAACTTCTCGCCAGGAACCTGCAGAGGAGGGTGGCATGACCACAGCCCCACAGCACACTGACAGCCACCCAGAGAGCTCCTTCACATTGCAGGGCAAACACCTTTCCAGCAGAAAGGAGCTCCAAAAACCTTTCACAGGGTTCCCATCCCCTGCTACTCATTGCTTGTGGTGGAATTGAGGTGTTCCCTCAAATCCTCATTTTTCCATTTGATTCAGTGTATGGCAGCTTTCTCTCAAGCCGCACATACACATACACACCTTTAACAGGGCTCCATTCCATCTTTTCCCAGGTCCCTTCACTTTGTCAGCTGGACAGACTGGAAGATGGGAGTGTTAATTTCAGGCCCAGGACAGACCTGTCTTTCAGAGCAGAGCTGTTTCCCGTGCAGGATTCCAGAACATGGGCAGAGCCATGGGTCTCTGCCAGGAGCCAGGCTTGACCCATCCTTTCTTCTCAGATGAGTTCCTTTGCTCTGTGCTCAGTTTGTTGCTTTGCATAAACCTACTCTCAGGTGCTGCATTTTCATATTGGATTGGGAGCTTGAACTGTGAATCCTGCCCACAAAGCTGGGCTTTGCAAAGCCTACATTCATTTAGGGATTCAGTCGTTAACTCCATTTGGATATGCCAAGGGTACCAAACGCATTTAGGAACTTTGCTGAACAAAGACTATATTAACATTAATAAGAACTACATCCACAAGAAAGTAATTGTAGAACTGCGAGCCTTTTTTGTTTGTTTTACTTCTCATTTCAGAGTCCGCTCTCAGAGCAAGACCTTGGGTGAGGAAGTGGAGAGGCAATTACTGCCAGGGTGCTGGACAGATTTGCCAGAGGAGAGAAACTGAACATTTGATGCATTCCCCAAGGCCAATGTTCCACAATTAGAAAAAATATACTACTTCTCCTGTAACTCTGTGAATATAAAATGAAGCAACTTACCCACCATTAATTAGCTATATTTTGTAGTTTTATGGACATTGAACATAGTGAGCTAATTTGCATACATTAACATGCAATTTACATGCACACTTCAAGGTATTCAGTTTTATTGCCATTACCTTTTGTGGCCTGTTTCTCTAATGACTGTAATGGAATACAAAAGAGATTTCTCATTGTGTTTATCCTGTTACCTTATACATGAGTTTCAGAATAATGTGTCATGCTGAGAAGTGGGAATTTTCATGCAAAAGGTTTAGCTTTCAAGTCTGAGCCACTTCATGACCACCCACCCTGCTGAATTTTCTGACGCCGCCTGGATTTCTTTGGCCATTGTTCTTTTTTTCACCCACATAAGGACACACAATATTTTAAAAGTCAGGTACAAGTGTAGAATTTTCCTCCATTGCCTGCACTAAAAAAAAAAGAAAGTCAGACACGAGAATTAATGGGTTCTACTCTGTCTATCAGCACCTAAAGGCACAGAGAGAGAAAAATAATCTGCAGCTGGGAAAAGCTGAGCAAGGTCAAAGGGCAGTGCCTGCATCTGCATTCACTGAGAGGCAGAGAGGAAAAATAAAGGGTCTCTTTCTGTTGCAGCTCAGCACTATTTCAGAAAGCGCAGATACTAACTTAATTACCACAGCTCCCTTTTGCACCAGAGCGCTGCAGCAGGCTATAAATCAATACTTAAGGTCACATTGCTAAAAGCACTGAAAAACAGTCTTTTCTTTCACTACAGCATGCTGTTTGCTGCTCCTGCATCAGTGTCACAAGAGTTCAATATCAGCTAAGGAACAGGGCTAACACAAGGATTGCAGAAGAAATCAGAATTGCAGAAAAGTAAGGTGATCAAACAAAAAAAAAAAAAGTTGAGTGATGAGGCATTGGAACAGGCTGCCCAGGGCAGTGGTGGAGTCACCATCCCTGGAGGGGTTCAAGAAACATGTAGATGTGGTGCTTGGGGACATGGGTTAGTGGGTCGGGTGGTGTTGGGTTGACGGTTGGACTTGATGATCCTTGAGGTCTTTTCCAACCTGAATGATTCTATGAAAGGTGGGATTCTATGAAAGATGCATCAGCAGCTGCCCAGGAGTGTGAAATGTGTTTCACACTGTGCTGAATTATTGTTCTGGAGGCCATGTTGATGGGAGAAGAGCAGATCTGAAAAAATTACAGTTATTTCTGCTGAGTATATCTTTGGCAACTTTGCCGTACATCTGAAATCAATGACACATGTGCATGCATGACATCTTATTTCAATAAATTGCTGGGAATGGGGCTCAGCAACTGCAAAAATAGATTTTTTTTTCCATTTGCTTTTCTATTATACCTGCTGACCCAGATGTTTCACAACATTTAGAAGAGAAAACGATTCATATGAGATTGGGAGGATGTGGAAAAAGCCGCTTCCAGCTGAGATACGCTTGGCACAGCATTAAATGGCTTAGCCAGAGGGAGGCTTCTTTTAGTTTGGATTTACACTGGCAGTACACAGACACTACTAATATTAGGTAGATAGAGGACTTACATCCAGGTGTGCAGGGTACTAGAAGAATGAGGCACAGAATCCCATAAATGGCCTGATTTAGGCAGATCGTCTTCAGCTTTGCTGTTTACAGACTGATTTATGGAGCTTATGAAAAGTGCAATTGCAATTGGGTGGAGGGAATTAAAAGAGTTAGAAATCTATCCAATCTTAACAAACAAATTTCAGCGACATTTTTCTTTTCGAAGCATAAACAGATTTTCACCTAAATTGAAATTTCATTTCCAAGACATGCATGTCTCCTTACAAGGGGCTTGGATCCCAGGGGCCAGTGAGCCCACCTTACAGCACACCGCTACACAGGGTTATTAGTTCAGGTTCGAAGTGGTGCAGATGCATTCTGTTTAGAGCTCCCACTTCTAGATTCCACAGACTTCAATGCAAACACAGTCCCTCGAGGTCTGCCATACAAGCAAGAGGGCATGGACACATGTCCAGGAGCTAATCGTCTCAGGCATGCACTGCGCAGCTCATCAAGATGTCCCTAGATTTAGGAGAGTCTTCAACAATGCATTTTGGACTCCACAAATCACATTTTCTGATGGTACTTTTTGAGAAAAAATTCCGAGAGAAGAAGAGTAAGAGCACAATGCCATTATGCGGTGTGGGGGGGGCCCGGGGATTAGTTTTCACCATTTTGCACAAGCAAATGTAGCTTGTGACCTGTCTGTCTGGATAGCAAGAGTCCCCAGAGTACCAGATCCAGCTTCCTGAGATGTTGATGAGGAACAAAGCAGAGGATAAAATTGTCCACGTGCTGATGTAAAGACAAAGCTAATTGCTTCCTTTTCATTCTTTATCAGCAAGACTTAATGCTTGCCTAGTGAATGTGTGCTGGCTAGGAAGAGGAAAAAGATATTATTTCTCTTTTTTAAACACATTGGTATTCTGATGATGGGCATTAACACTGGTTTCTAAACAGTTACAGAGATGGGGTTTCCCCTGATTTAGGCCTCAGTTACTAGTGCACTTTTTTACTAATGCACTTTTTGGATATATTTAGGTTGGAAAATTTTGAAAGCTTCCAGACCAAATGGGCAAGTATTTGCGGTAAAATTTGACAAAGCTCTATTACAGTAAAAACAAGGAAAATCCCAATCCTAGAGTAAATTTACTACTTCCTAATTCATTACTGTTGGTTTGAAATCATCAGTTAAGGTCTCCAAGTCCTCTATGATGAAATAATATCTGATTCAACTATTTTGAAGGCTTAAGTAGGAAGGAAACATCAATGTACTTTAAATCACAGGAGACTAGACAATGCCTAAATATCTGAGAGCACAATATTTATAACCTCACTTGACCTGCTGTGCACAAACAGAGAAGGACTGGTGGGAGATATGGTGGTTGGAGGCTGTCTTGGGCTTAGTGACCATGAAATGATAAGAGTTCTNATCTCTTGATGATCCTTGAGATCTTTTCCAACCTTAATGATTCTACGATTCTATGTTTATTTACTACCGTGACAGTCAAGAGTGACCAATTAACTATGCATTCAGACTGTTACTATGTTTATTTAAATCTGATTGTTTGCCATGGCTCAGTCTTCAAGTAACTACAGCCCAGGATTTAAGAAACAGTTACACAACTATAAATGGGAGAGTGACTGGGAATAAAACATTGTGCCAAAACTGCAGAAGATAACACAGAGGTTTTCAGAAAAGAGCTCCAGTACCTTGAAAGTAAGATGTAAAACATGGCTTAGGAAAACCTTAATTGAATAATTTCTAGATGACATATAAAACTAAACTTTTTTGGTAATGACTGGTGCCGTTGCATGGTTCAAGTAGCAGGAAAGTAAAAAAGCTAGACTGGGCCTTGATTGTTAATGCCGTCTGAAATTCACACCATTGCATCCACTGCATTTCTGTCACTGAGGAAGCCTCTTTTACGCAGTGAGGGGCTGCCCTGGTCTCTAGTCATAGGCTTGGCCAAGCAGTGCCACCATAAATACTAAATATGCATAAAATTCACAACTGAACCTATACTGACTTTTCTTTGCCCCTTCCACAGACTATCATATGCAGAAGTGATGTAAAGAAAGCCAATAACACACACAGAATAAAAGCAAAAAAAGCACTTCCTCATATAAAACGGATTTTGTTTGAGGGATGTGCTAAGACAAGTACTGTTCAACTTGGAATTCTTGAATACTGCAGTTCTCATCCTTTATACAAGTGCATAGTCTTCAGCCATAGTGAGTGTACGGTTTCAGATTTAGAAGAAAAAAGATATCCTGTAGTAATTTCCATACTACTTGAATATTTTTTGAAATGTGGTCTCATAAAAATACATTTCCTTTACATTTACTGTATCATATTTAGATCTACAGATGCTGTCAGGCTAAAGGGCATGCAGACAGCTGGAAATGTCCCTAATTAATAATGTTGAACATATGTGCATATGTATATATAGATATTTCTATGTCTGATATGTATAATACCGGCTTGATTCACTAATGAGTAAAGAAGGAGGGAACACTGTTATTTCTAAATATCCGTCTCACCTATATTCCTTCCATCCCTTGATAACTGCACAGTATGAAATTACCAGTGCTTCTGCTTACAGGTGTTAAAGATGCATATAAATGTTTGTGGATTTTGAGGACTAGAACAAGAAAAAAGGATTCAAAGTTTTGTATCCACTCCTGGATCTTTTGTGGATTTTCAGTGTAACTTTGATCAAGTCAGAGAAAATCTGCTCCTTAGTTAGGTGATCCATAAAGTGGGGTGAGGTTTTTTACTATTTAAATTAATAGTAATGTTATGAGACTTAGTTACTGCAATTTTAAGGCACTTTTAAGTGTTTTACATGCTTTTGCAAAGAAGAGTTTCCGCATGGAATACCCATTCCACTAGCATACGAAGGGGTTGTTAAACAAGCACCAGATAAACTCCTCACAGGGAATTTGAATCTCCAGAGGGAGTTATTGATTTTAAAAAGTTCAGAAACTGTGCAATGTATTCTTCAGCATCATCTAATGGTACAGCAGATGGCCCAAACTATCCATAAAACCATCAACAAATATGTCGGTCTTCAACAAGTTGAAATCGTACATAGAAGTAGATGTCCTCTATGTTGTTTTCAGTTCTGTTCATCTGGTGTTTTGTGATTTGCTGGGGTTTTCTTTTGAGGGGTAGGACACTCAGATGTCTAAACAAATGGAAATATCTTGGCCAAAATGCAAAGCATAAATATTTGAGATGTGCTGCTGCACCATTTCCTGACATATATAGTTTGCTTACTTTGTGCATCAGGTTCATCAGTTGGTAGACTCTTTGGCCAGCCTACATCTCCCACACTCCTCCCCTTCCTTTCCTTCCCTGGGTCAAATCACAGGAGATGTACCCTAAGCAAAAAGCCAATGCTGAAGACGAATGAACCACCAGAAGCAACGTTGTGTATTAGTCTAGGAAGATAGACAGGCCAACAAGTTTAATTTTTGTGGAAACACTGACAGTTTAGGGAGAGGGCACATGCCCAGATACCACCATGGCATCACCCAGATGTGGTCAGACTGTGGCATCACCAACGTCGAAGGGTTGGGAAGCCCATAAACTTCAGGCAAACCTAAAGTCAGACTAGACTGTGGTGCGGCTGCAGATATATTCCTTAAGAGAAGCTATTCCTTTTCTTGTGTTAACTGACCGGGCCAGTAAAAGGCAAAGCAGGTTGATTTTTACCCAGTGATGCCTGCAGATATTGTGCTTTTAACAAGGGGAAGACAAGGACCCCCTGCTGAGCCTCCTCTGGCAATGTTAGGCACTGGACTCTCGTATTTTTACAATATGCCTTGACAGTATTTGGGGATATTGATTAATTCCTTTCTGTGGAGACTGCTGGATTAGCTAGTGGCAGACTTGAATCTATCCCAGTAAAGTGCCAGAGGGGAATCCAACAGAAAAGCCAGAAATGCAAACAGTAAAACAAGCTGGAATAAGGCCAGAGAAGCATTTACAAGGTCTGATTATTCAAGGCACAAGTTAGCTGCAGTTCAAGGACTATGGAACTGAGGGGCCTCAAAATATTCATAATTTTATTATTTCTTCATGTACCAAAAGAGACCAATATCAAGCAGCTGCTCTTCCACTCCAGGACAGTGTATCCAGTCCTTTCAGAGCTGAAGTACGAACTGGGAAATTAATGGGACCATCCAGGTAAAAATTGGAAGTATTCCCAACTTAGTGAAAAAATGACTGCCATACTCAAAACTTCTTGCACCCTTTGTATCAACTTAACAGCTCCTTACAGCTGTAGCAAAACCAAAGTTCTGCTCTTACTTTTGTACATCACATTTTTCTAAAGACAGAAAAACAAACGTTGTGAGAGAAAATTGGTTTTCCTTCTTTATAAATAATCTAAAAGACCAAGATACAAAATATTGTTACATGTTTAATAATCTAATAATAATACACGGGTTTTTCCCTAAAAGATCTCAATCTCTGCCTGGAAGAAACATTTTGAACATCATGAAGCCATCTAAACATTCCCTGCAATCATAGCAAATTTAGGCAGGATTACCGCAGCAATTTTCAGGCTTTTGATCCTGCAAGCAAAGTTTAAGTCTCTCCACCTAATATATTCCTCCTGTTTCTCCAAGCCACAAGAAACACTTCCAAAGATGGAATCTCCATAGCAATCCCTCTGGCTTTTTGGTTTAAAGGAATCTTGGCCCATGCCATTGGTCATGAGGGCTGGAGAAAATGGGTTATGTGCTAAAAGTCTGGTGACACATGATGATCAGATAAGCACCCCAAAGCCTTGATTCTGTGATTCCTCACACCTTGAGACTTTGCACAAGAACCTGCAGGGAATGCCTGCAAGAAGAGTACGGGCAATTGGTCACGATGATCCAAAGCACATGGATGTAAGTAACTAGTGTTTCTCTTCAAATGCCAAAATGAGGTAAAGCCTGAGGAAGAGTCCAGTTCCAAGAGAATAAAGATGCATTGCTGTGGTTTTTCTCATTAAAACACAAGAAGAGTACAGGTTCCAAGCTTTGTAGGTTTTCTTCCCTTTTCCAGTTTGAATACATAATTAAATGTTTAGTTCAAGGAGTTAGGGGCTAGAATCACAAAATTACTGAAGAAAGGGGCTTTCTTTTTACCCTACTGCTTGGTGACTAAGCCCATGATCCAGGAAAGGAATACCAGGTTACAATTCCTTCCTCTCCTTCTTGGAGTATGAGCAGGTGTCTATCTTCTCATACTTCAGCATTTCTTTGTATCACTGACGTGGTCTCTTTCTTCTGCGGTCTGTTCTCTGTGCACAACTAGCTTCTCATCCTGCTTTCAGACGCCCCATCATCAGAAGAGTCTTCTTCCCCTCATCTTTTTGTGCAAATTTTGCAAGATCAAGCTATATAATTAGGTGTCAAATACTACTGTGATAAAGCTATAGATGCTTTGTGCTTACCTAGTTTCCAAAAGAGAGGATGGAGAGATGAAAGACAAGCCCAAGAATAATGACAGAACTGGGGAAACTATATTCTCCTATGTTCCTGCCACCATTTGTACCAGCAAACATGATTCATCCACTTCATGCAACTATTTGTAAAAGGATCCCTCTTTTTTTTTAGTGGAAAGCTCTTCTTCATTTCATTCGTTATTTCATCAAGATTT
>VZTO01008241.1:1535-18307 GCA_013400615.1 Syrrhaptes paradoxus | reverse complement strand
GTTGTGTATGTTTGTTGTCTATAAACCAGTTCTCAGTCACTGATTTCTGCTGACATGCTTGAATACTTGTGCACTAAATTCACTGTGTGCAGTATACAATCTATATGTTATGCAGACAATATAAGAACTTTTTAGAGTGGTCAGGTGTGGCTGTATTTTTGAAAAATGCAAGAGAGAGGCTAATAGAATTGGAAAAGTGTAGGATTCAGTGCAATTTAACATTCAACATAACAGAAGTTCATTCAATCTAAAGGGAAGTTGGAGTGGGAATGAGAGCAGGTGCCAGTGGGTAACTCCAGCACTTCCCTCTCATTAAACCACGCTGCTGTGCAGTGATGCCAAGAAACTGTACACCAAAGGGATGGCAGAAGTTAGAAGACATATTTCTGGGAAGACGGAAAAAAAAAAAAGTGTGGAAATCAGCATCACCAGAAAATGGAACCAGCTCCATATGATTCCCTGAGGAATCAGAGGAGGCTGGAGAATAACTGGATCTCTCTTACAGCAAAGAAAGATTTTTAGTTTATAAACCAAAAGTTCTCTCCTGGAGTTCAAATTGTTACCAGCTATGTAATTTCTTTCTTTGGAAAGCTGGTATTTGACCCATTGACTCTCACAGGAAAACTCTTTGCTAGCAAGCTTTGCCCATTCCAGTTCCTCCCCTGTGTTAGTACCCGGCATCAGCATTGCTAACGAACAGGTTCCTACATCCCTGTTACTCAGAACTGGCTCCTATGAGAACTGCAGATTAGAATTTCCTCCTGCCACTGTCATTGAGTGCTAGACAAACTTGGAGCACATCTAATGATCCAGCTCCTCAGGGACTTGGGTACCTGGAGAAGGCTGCCTCAGGACTTCTACGGTATTACACAAAACTGAGTTTAATTTCTCCCTGAATGTCCTGTGGGCTGCTCCTTCTATGGGAGGAGGCTGGAAAAATGGGTGTAACGGGCTTTTTAATTGCCACCAGGGAACTGGGAGGAACAGGGACTGGGACTGATGCTCTGGTGAAGGAACAAGTGTTGACTGAATCTCCTGGCTAGGTCAGGTATCACGACATGCAGAGGACACTAGCACTATTTTGGCTTAGACGCCTCCATTCTGTTATGTGCCAGGTGCTTCACACAAAGGACAGCACAGTGTGATTCCCTGACCTGCAAGTGTCTATAATACAGTAGGAGAGAAGAAATAATAAATTGCCACCCAAAACCATGGCATTTGCATCATCAAAATGAGGCTGTTGTCCTGGCAAAGCTTAGCAATTGCCTTATTTTTTATAGGTGTCAGGACAGAAGAGATCTCAGAAGGTATGAAAGCAAGAAATTAATTGGGTTCCCAGGTGTTTACAGGGACACTCAGTATGACAGGCCAAGATGAAGGTGTCTGAAAATGTAACATGCTGCTGAAGTCAAGAGCAGCCTTGATGTACTCATGCTACACCAAACAAAGGAGCCCTGGCAGGTCTGGGGTACACCATCCATGCCTGATGTTTGGTGTGTTTAGAGAGCAGGAACCCAAAGAGAATCTCAAAAAGGAGTGTATGGACACAGCGACAGTGCTCAGGGAACGGGGCAGCAACTCCGCTCCTGCAAGCTGAGGAGCAAGAAATGTCTGCAACTAATGACTGTGAGTGCATACTGAGGAGTGAGAAACAAAATTCAGACTTGAAATTGGAGAGGATTTAGCACTGGAGATAGGCAAGAAGAAAGATAAACCGGCTTCCAATGGGTCCGACAAACACCGGTCTCACAGCACAGTTCGGAGTGAATAAGAGGGAAACAAAAGAGGAGTTGTTCAGAAGGTGGGCAGTAATTGAGACACAACAAGGACCCAGATGAGTTTTCTGCTCTGTGAACGGCCAGAAGAGATTGTATGCAGAAATAATCTGAGATATTTCACTAGTTCTGAGTATCCAGACTTGGGGATAACTTAGTTTAAAGTCATCCAGCAGTGATGAATTAGCCAGTTGCCTTGGAAAACTGTTTCAATTATTTTCACTAGTAATAGAAATACATTTTTCTAACTACTATGGTTTGTTATTATTTTTTGTGTGACATTAACACCCTGGAACTCCAAGCATGGAATAAGGTTTATCTGTATTTGTGCCACATGAATACAATAGACCATGTGTCTGCAGACTCTAAAATAGGAGACAAGAATCAGGAGGTGGAAAGCTACAGCAGGGAGCTACACTGCGTACCACAGAATAACCAAGGAGCATGACAGGAGAGCCATAAAAAATATACATTGAAGAGAAGCACAATGAAAAAAAGAATTCAAGAAAAGAAACCAATAAATGCCACAACAAAAAAGGAAAAAAAAAATGGAAATGGTTAGAAAATGGAAAAAAAGACCAGAAAAAAGTCAAAGAAACAATAGGTAGTTTTAATCTGAGTTGGCAACACCTGTATGTTGCACCATTGGCAGCTACGCAGAAGGAACAGCAAGGGCAGCTCATCTGTTCTTTTATTCCTCTAATGAAGAGAGACATGCTGCCTGCTGGAGACCCAACAGAAAAGCTTTGATTTTTCATGTGTCAGTTTATTTTGCTGCTCACTTTCAGTTTTGCTTCTAAAACTTTTCCAGGAGAACTTTTTTCTTGCTTTCTCCAAAGCTTTCCCTACTTTGCATTTTTCCAATGTATTTCTGAAATTATTACTTTATTGTTTTTTAAATTAAACCCTTCTGGTTTTATTTTTAGCTTTTATATCTTCCCTTATTTCTTAGAAATAGCTAGGAAATAATACATTAAGAATTATGATATAAAAGGAGAGGGGGGAGAGAATCCCTCTTCCCAATCTGCTGACTTAATTCTATACAAGCTCTTAGCTAAGGGGAAAGATATTTCTGAGCTCCCTTAGAAAATGTAATTATAGATTTAATTCTCTGGTACATGTTTTGCATGGTGCTGAGGGAGTTGGCCAGCTTCATTCTGAGGCCACTTTCTATCATCTTTGAAGGGCTGTGGAAAATGGGGATTCCCTGTGGACTGGAAAAAAAAGGTAACTGTTTCTCCAATCTGCAAAAAAATAAGGGGAAACTGACTGGTCAGTCTTGCTTCTTGCCTGTGAAATTGCTGGGGGAAGTCTCCAAGGAAGCTCTTTCCATCTGCATGAAGGACATGAAGGTGACTAGAAACAGCTAGATTGGATTTACCAAGGTTAAATCTTGCTATACCAGTCTGATTGCTTTCTACAATGAGAAGATGAGCTCTGAGGACGAGGGAAGAGAAGTGGATGTTCTTTAGCTTGACTTCAGAAAGTTCTTTAACACAGACTCCCATGGAATCCTTGTAGGCAGACCGAGCGGCTATGGACTGAGTGGTTGAACAGAAAAGTTGCAGATAAACTGGCTTGATTTAACAAATTTGTAATTACAGTAAATTACAACAAATTGGGGCAATAACTGATAATCTAAGCACAGGGTTATTATTAAAAGACTGTCTGGGTGGAAAAAAGCTTTGCAGGAAAGGACCCGTGGGTCCTGAAAAGGAACAAATGGAACAAGAATCAGCAGTGTGCTGTTGTAGTGATGGCACTGAACTGGAGCTGGAGCACCTGACTTACAGGGAGAGGCTGAAGGAGTTGGGTTTTTTCTACCAGTAAACAGAAGACTAGGAGGGGATTCACTTAGAGTCTTCCATGTCCTAATGAGTGGCTGACAGAAGAAACAAGTTCTCTCCAGACACATATAGAGAAAAGGCATAGTGGGAACAAGTTACTACATGAGATGTTTCAACTACACATTAACAAAAAAAGTTGTTCAGAATGAGAGTGGTTAAAGACTGGAACATCTTGACAAGATTGGAGATTTTCAAGAAGCTGGATAACCTTGAGCAACCTGGTCTTACTCTGAAGATAACTCTCTGAGCAGGAGGTTGGACTAGCCTCCAGATATCCCTTCCAATTCGGAATTTTCTATCACCTTTAAAACCCTCTTTCGAGTAGTCTGCAAATAGATTCTTCTTTGGATTCCTTTTTCCAGATTAAACAAGCCCAACTCCCCCATCCTCTTCCAGAAGGTTGTACAGTCTAAGCCTCTGACAATTTTGTTAGCACTCTGCAAGTGTTTTTCGATACACCTCTTGAATTAGGGGACCCAAAACAGATCACAACATTACAGGTGTAACTTCCCTATAAGCAAACAGGAAAAGGTTATAATTTCTAATCTACTGGCCATGCTCCTTCTATTACAGTCAAGTATGCGGCTTGAAAGTCCAATGTGCAGAATTTTGTGTTGTTTTATTTCTGAATATCACGAGATTTCTGTTGGCCCCAGACTCAAGTTTGTCAAGTTCCTTGTGACTTGAAGTTTTACTGTCATTTGGCAAATTTCCATCTACCCTGTCTTCACCTGCGAATTTGCTGAAGATGCAGTCTGTCTGATCATCCAGACCATTGATAAAGATGTGAAATAATATCCCAGAATCAACCCCTATTGTACTGCACTTGTTGCCAGTTGCCAGCTGGATGCTGAACTATTCATTACTGCTCTTTGAGTCTGGTAATCCAACTAATATTCAGCCCATTTAAGCCCATTCATCCAGCCTGTACTTTTCTCAATCACAGCAAATGCTGTGCAATCAGATGTCAAAAGCTTTACTCAAGATATTTTACAACTACTGCTTTTCCCTAGAGCACTTACTCAGGGTGATGAGATTCAGCTATGAACAGGAGTCAGATAGGGCTTAGACAATGAAGAAGGAATTACTGGTATCAGCTATCATGAAAAAATGGCGGATGTTTTCAAAGGGCACTTAAGGTCTTGCAACACAATCACATATAATGTATTTCCAGCTAATGTCTCACAAGCTGGGAAGCTGGCTATGTACATGTACATTAGCCTTGTCTGACAGATGTACTTGACCCCTTGACTAGCAGCGATTTGGTACAAACTCTAAAGGAGGTAAAGGCCTGAGCTGTAGCTGGACCAAGAGCTTCTCTAGTTTCAATCTGTCACCTGAAAACCCACAAAGGAGGAGAGTGATACAGTGAACATCCATGTATCGAGCTTGGAACACCAATCAGGTGATTAACACATGAATAGCAAGTGGGTTTTCCAAGACTCATTTAACAAGGAACAAAGAAAGTGGTGCGTAGGAGGGGTCTCATTCATACCTTTTTCATCCCATGTAATTCGTCTATGAGCCAACCACTTCACCCCATAAATATGACAACCTAAGTGAGCCTTCCTTGATCCCTCCCTGCTAGGCAGTGTGGCTGCGTGGTGACAATCTCCCCTTGAGCTGGGATGCCTTTCAAAGTTGCTCCTCGAGGCAGAGAGACCTTTAACCAATGGCACGTCTTTGATAAGTGATTGGTATCGCACACAACCTTGTAGTGTGTTGTAACTTAGATTTTGTCTTGGTAACTTTGAATTGTAGCTTGGTAACTTTGATTTTGTCTTGGTAACTGACTTGTGCGTTGGTAGTTTTAAATCATTGTTCAAATAGTTGTGCCGCATGGTAGTAATGTAAACCTTGCCATCAAGATTTGTTAAGTTGCACTTTTGCAACATCATATAAAATGACTTTTGTTAATAGTTTTAATGGTGATTCTTTAAGAGATCTGAATCACCCATTTACAACACCTTGGTCTGAGCTGTATGGCTTCCAAACTGACGCTGGGACTGATGGTATCAGGACGTGGGCAGAGGAACTGCATCCCTGTCCACGCTTCACTGCAGAGATGCCACTCACTTTGAAAATTCCTGCCAGTTCTAGAATGGGCTGGAGGATCTCATCTGGGAGTTAGGACACCTACCATTAGCTCTGAAAAATTAGTTTGAACTGTTTGCTTTGGAGATGTTTGAAGAACAAGAGTGAGCCCCCTCGAAAGGGGGCAATTCATCGCTAATCAATTTTGGCATTCCTTTATGTAATCTAAATATGTGTTGTGCAGAGAGCTGAGTGTTTTTTTCATGTTTCTGGGGGTCACGATGTTGTTGACATTTTTATCTACATAAAGAAAACTCGCATGAAATAGTGCATTCCAAGGTACAGCCATGAGCAGGACCTGCCTGTGTCACCCACACTTTGCTGCACCAACTGCTGCTTTCGCTTGTCTCGATCAGGTAGGAGCGCTTTCACCCTGAGCGCAGTGTTCAATGTCCTTGGGAGAAAAAAAATGACAGTTGTAATGATCGTCTCATTTATGTGGCGTGAGTACAGGAGAAAAGTGCTGTGGAGTTTTCCAAAGTGCTTTTCAGCACCATCAAATAAATGAGAGGAGAAGCTCTTTGCTTTTCCTCCTGCTGTTGGAGGTAATAATTGCTTGGGATGAGGAGGGAGAACATAACAGAACTACTTCTACATAGGATAGTGCCTTCTTCATTTGCAGTCACCACATATAATTAGATTCAAAGAGAGTTTTTCTGTTAAATCAGATGTATCTGTGCTACTTCTAGTCTGGATCCTCAGCTGGTGAAAATTATTGATCTGGTTTGCCTTAGAGGCTGGCCCAGTGTTGTTACAAGCACATCTCAAAGTCTTTCTAGTATATTTTGACTACCTCCCTTCTGAACGCTAGGACCACAGCTGGAGATGTCCATCTCACAGATGTGCTCACCCACCTAGTTATGAAGAAGAAGACTCTGCTTCCTTTGGGTAAAGGGTAAGTAGTGTGTCCTGAGCTGCCGCAGGTACAAAATTGAAACCTACTGAAGTTGGATGATGACCATTTGAAAGCAAGATTCCCTGAAATCAATGTAATATCCCGAAAGGACGCATCACTAATCCTACTTGTGCAGCTGTATATAGAAAATACATCAAGTTCACTGTTTCTCAGCCCTCTTAGTTAAGACACAGATCTCACGATAAGCAATTGTCTCTCAGGCCCAAGGATTTGCTTATCTCTTGTAAGCTCAGTAGCCAATAGAGGCTTTGTCCAGAAGTAGGATGCAAAAAATTAAAGAACAAGACTCCCCACCTCTGATAAACCTTGTAATATGCCTCACAGAATTAAAAAGACATCTGCAAGATGATTTTTAACATAGTACAGGAAGCACAACAGCATGTGGGATCTAAACAGCACTGAAGCATAAGATCATATGTTGCCTGAGCTCCAAGTGAGCCCAGGACCTCCCGTCACCTTTTCAATTTGCTAATGCTTGCAGAAATAATAAGTGAGCAGTAGGTAGAGTCGGCTGAGCCCAGGAACTAATAAACTCATCTAAACAAGCAGAGGATATAGCAGGTCTCTGTATTTTGCTGCCAGCTGCATCATGCTTCAGCTGTATGAACCATAATACTTTCCACTGGGATCAATGAAATTGTGTTAGCACATCAGTAACGTACTTGAGGATCCAACACGTATAGATAGTTCCCATGGTACTGTAATTCCTTGCCTGGCCTGCTGAAAGATACAGCTCTGTACTGCAGAAGAAATGTGATGGCAATAAAAAGTCTGAGAAAAGCAAGTTGAAACTTTCTACAGCCCCTGATTCTAGTGCAGCTGCCATGACTCTCTTTGGGATCCTAACGACATTGTCTTTTAATTTGTCTTTGTTTATAGCGAATGTTAATAGAGAGATCTCTAGCTGTATTTATTTCTGTATTAAGGGATATTCAGATCCACTGTGTACACGCATACCAAAATTATGAGGGTAGGCTGCTACCTCTCTCTACATATGGTGAAGAAAACAGTTTAATGGGGTTATCCAGCAGGGAAGGAGGAAAGAAAATGTGATAAAATGTTATGGGGATTGAGCCAATTAATCCACTGCTCTCACTAATGTGATTTGCACGGGCAAGGAATATGTGCTTTGCCCTGTAATATTTTGTTGAGTCTCTTAAGTTCACTTCAATGCTCCTTTCCTTTGTAAAACAAAGAGAACAACTACATTTTGTCAAAGAGAAAGCTTAACTTTTAAGTCTCCTCTGCAGCTTCTTCCTGTGAACCAACTGTAGAAAGGCTGCCAGATGCTCTAGGTATAGCTGTTAGTCTGCAGTGGCCTCAACCTACAGCTAATGAATAGAAGAAACAACTACATCTAAAGGCAATTTTATCAGTATAAACACAGAGACATGAAAAAATGAAGATTTATTATATGCAAGGAATAAACCTCAAGGGGAATGACCACTGGGATCTCAAGTAGGAACTATGAGAACAAGTGGCCTCTTTCAACTTTGACTACAACAATCAAAACATTTACACCACAGTTCAAAGTCTGAAATGAAGTTTAAGGTGATGTAACTCACACCCTTTGTGGGAGAGCTTGCACAGCCTCTTGGCAAATGGCCAGGACAATAGCCCCTGCTTGTTTGAGTGTGGATAAAGCACACAAACCCATCTGGAGGGCATGTCTCCCAAAGTCATCATGTTAAGTAGGAAGATGACCAACCCCCCTGCCATGGGCAGGGATACCTCCCACTAGCCCGTGTTGCTCAAAGCCTCATCCAGCCTCGCCTTGAACCCCTCCAGGGATGGGGCATCCACAGCTTCTTTGGGCAACCTGGGCCACTGCCTCACCACCCACACAGGAAAAATCTTCCTCCTAATATCTAAACTAAATCTACCCTCTTTCAGCTTAAAAACCATAATGCTTTGTAAGGTGCCAGCCTGTGACAGGGTCAAACACAGGTGGGGCAGCTGGGAGGTGTTGGAATGGCCCAGATGTTCATTTGCTTCATGAAGTTCCAGACAACATAATTAGAAATAGGAAAAGTGGATTAGGCAAAATTAAGGCTGGCTGAGTTGAATGTGAATATTTTATTAAGAAACACAGCTTAGTGAGGAAACACGTCAAGTTTCCACTGTAACCTCAAAGCCTCGTGCTCCTGGGCATTTCTGACAGTCTAAAGCCCATAGGAAAGTCAAAGTGGAATGACTGGTAGCGGGTTTGATCTGCACCAATGCCTTTTCATTAGGAAGCACTGTTACTCTCATGGTCTTCTTCGTCCCCTCTCTGACCCATGTGATCACACAACCAACTCTGAAAAAATGAAATTGAAATATTCACAGGACTTTGACAAACAGTCAAATCACTACGTGTCCACCAAGGCAGGGAAGCTCCTTAAAGACACACTGATTTTTTCCAGTAGTGCATTAACAGGGGCTTGAAGATGGCAGGACAAATGGGAGCATTTTCAGGCTGAGATGTAGGGTTTTTGTTAGGACATAGCAACTTGACACAATCCTTATTAATTTTTTCCATACTGCCAATGAGAGCTGAAGGCTCATTCCAGAGCTGTGGATAGTCTCCAGCCTCTGCTCTCAGCAGATGTAGTGAGCACGGGCCACGAGCTCAGGGAGTGAATCTGCTGTTTACCTCAATCAGGAAAAAATCCAGAGCAACACAGAGCTGGAATACCTCATTCGAGGTGTTGTGGGAGTGGGTGAAAAAAGGCTGGTAGAGAAAAGCAGGTAGTGGTCAGGAATGACTGCAGTTGTTTTTATATTCATGTGTCTACTGATTGGAATCCTCACTGATATTGAGGTTTGAGTGGCTTGGGAAATATTTGCATCATCATTTTTGGTTAAGAAATGAAGTTTCAATGAAAGTGAGTATTGTTTCCATTCAGTATAAAGGGTAAGATGTAGAGTATTCTTAAAACAATCTGGTTTGGTATTTTAGGGGAGGGAAATAGGGTAAAAATAGACTTTTCCCATCTACTTCAAATGTTTTAAAATTATATTTTAAAATCTTGTGTGTCAAAAAAAACCTAAAAAATACATTCACTATAAGGAATCTAAACAAACTGTTTACCTGTATGTTATGCAGAAAAATTAAGTTTGTTTTTTTTTTTTTCTCCTAAGTAGAGCAGCAGCAACAAAACCAAAAAGTCAGCAACTCAACTTGCTCATGGAAGTCAATTTACTTTGTTCCCTATTCAATTCTATTTGTGAGTTTTCCCAAGTATTAAGCCACCTGTAAGTGAAGATATTTGTCTAGTAAACTTACAAATGCTGTTTTCTGTTTCCGTTTGCTTCTCCAGGTTAATGTTTGTGGGCATTGCAAGCTGATTCTGAATAGCTGTGCTTCATTTTTGATTGATTTGTTACTAAATTTAGAGCTGCTCCCTCCACGGCATATACTGATTACCTCCCCTCCAAATTTTGGGGGGTTTTATGCAAAAACTACCTGCATTATCAAACTGTGAGGGATGAACTAAATTCAGATGATTTCTGGAAGTATTAAAGTTGCAAAGCACTGACTGGCCCTGGAAAAAATAAATGTAACTAATCTGCAGGTACACTGAGGTTCATGACAGCGACAATGCTGTGTACAGCCTCAAGATCTGAGGATGCTGATTATGACATAGGCAGTTCCGCTCTTTACAGTAAATTTTTCTGGATGGAATGAAGTTTTTGAAAGGGGAAAAAAAAGTATCAGATCAGGTGGGATCTAATCTTCTGGGATTGTTAAATGCCAATATAGGTTTCACGCTGACTGTTAGTAGAGACAAGTGGTAAATCAGTGTCACTTCCTCTGTTGGACATTGTGATTTTGCAAGACAGGCACAACTTACAAATGTATAGAGACAGGGAACAGTATGGCAGAGAAAAACTACACCATGAGTGCATTGAGCCCTGCTAATTTTTAATGTGTATCTAATGTCATTCTCATCCATCCATGGGTCTAATTTGGTCTTAATAGAAACAGCCATAACTCCCACTGAATTTGGTATTTAAGAGAAGTGATAAGAGGTGATAAAAGCCACACTGCAAGGTTATAAAATCTAGTGATGCACCATTACACTCCAATTAAAAGATGCTATAAGTGACATTTACAATCATTCAAAAATGAATAGAAATGGGGCTGAAATACATGTTTTTGTAAGATTATTTTTTTTGCAGCTATGACAAGACAGTTAATGTTTGAAAAAACACTAATTTGAGGAGACTAAAAATTAAATTGCCTTTTGGGCAATTTTTTTTTTTGTGGAATGAAACAGGGGAGGGAAGAAGCCCCCTTTAATAAGTGAGTTGAGAAACTGGTCTGCTGCACAAAATGTAAAACATTTAATTTAGTATATTTTATTATCCAATATAGCAATTCACAAGCCACAGAGTCCCCATAGAGATGTTAAAAATGCAAATTGTGCTGACATTATTTAATCTAATACTTTGGTTACCTGAGGGCTTTTCTGCATCCCAGTGCTTCCCACTCTTTGATTATGCTCTGTACTCAGGCAGGACAGAAAAAATCCTCCCACCAGTGTCAACAAAAAGTCAAATGTAAGATCTGGCTTGTATTTCTCCATGTGATCCTTCTCAGCCCCTGTGTCTCAGGTGTTTCTGGGCACCTACCTCCATAGCCTCCAAGCTGTGGACTGAGACTTTCAAGTACTTTTCGTTGGGTCCTAGTACCATAAATGTCCATAGCCACAGCCCCACGTGTGGCACAGGCAGAAGAGACACTTTGTGAAACTTTGCATTCTGACAAGTGTAAATGAAAGGACATCAAAGTGTTCACATTTAATTATAATTTAATAACCAGTTTGATGTTTTATTTCTGCTTAATTTTACTGTTATGTAGCTCTCAACACCATGCCCCAGCATCTCCCATTCCCTCCCCTGTCATGCTGCAGCTGCAAAAACCCTCCATTTGCTGCCATCCCCTTGATGACCCTAGAGCTCAGCTGTGGGGTCTGTCACTCCTTCGACACACAGGCAGAAGCTGTCTCAACCATGTCAGCAGCAGCTGCAGCTCAGCGAGTTGATTTTGTGCTGACGTAGTTTATAAACTCACATTTCCCCCACGCCACGGGCAAAGCAGGGACTCTTGCCAAGATGTGGGTGGGGATGGCTGGTGGAGTTCAGAGAATGCTCAAGTGTTTGAAGACAAGAGTGACTATTCCCATAGGATGACCTGGGACACTTGCTGTCCTTCACTCCCACTGCAGCCAGACCGGTGCCAAGTCCTTCCCGGGGTTGCCTGTCTCAGATGACTGTGCCTTTACTGACCAAACTTTAGTTGTGATTTCCAGTCTTCATCATCTAAGACCTGTTCTTCAACTGTTACAATTGTAAATGCATGTTCGTATGTACAAGATCACTGAGGCCAAATGGGCCACAGCCAAGTGACA
Source organism: Syrrhaptes paradoxus (assembly GCA_013400615.1). Lineage (NCBI taxonomy): Eukaryota > Metazoa > Chordata > Aves > Pterocliformes > Pteroclidae > Syrrhaptes > Syrrhaptes paradoxus. The sequence continues at coordinate 6,279 of VZTO01008241.1, read as the reverse complement.
TCTGACATGAGAAAAGCATGAGCCTAAGCTAAGAGATGTCACAGCTGGTGGTTGGATTCTGCCACCACATGAAAACTGAATAGTATCTCACTCAACTGGCAATCTCACTGAAATAAAAGACATTTCTAACCAAGAAAGCCCTGCTTATTAAACCTGAGCTGGATCAGCAGTATATTCTCTGCAGTTCAAAAGGAAGTCAAAGGAAAATATTCAAGCTGAACAAACCTGGTGTTCTTAACTCCTCAGGGCTCAGTGTCTGGGTCCTGTTTTGACAGTCCTGGAGTCCAAGATAACTTTTTCTTTTACTTACTACAAAAATTAATAAGGCTGAAGTAATTATTCAAAATTCTCTCCCTAAGGAGATGAAAGCTGTCTAGTAATTTGCAATTGGCTTGAGGTGCGCCATTAGTACTAAACATAAGCTCATATCTGTAGTGTGGAAGACTTCATTTAGACAAGATCTTCAAGATGGATCTATTCCATTGGAAAAATAAAAACAAAAATCAAAATTAATATTTTAAATCTATGCCTGTCTTCAGAGATTGTTGGCTGTCAAAGGCTCAAAATGACAACAGTTAGAAGGTAAAATAGTTTGGCTCAAGGGATGACCAGGTCAACTTCAGCTGGAAAAATGATGCTCCTAAACTGGGAGACAAAAGAGAAAAACTGTTTTCTAAAAGAAGCTAAATATTTTCTAAGAATACGGATAGATTATTTCATTATTGCAGTTTTGTTATAGTGAGAAATAATCAGTCCTACTGTGTAGCTGTACTGAATTTGTACAAATATTACTTTGTTTCACAAGTGTTGGTACGGGAAAGCTCAGCCACTGTCAACAACGATAACTTCAAGACACATCTGATTCTGCAATAACATCTCTGGGCTGGATTTTGGCCGCAATTTTTTATTTTGCAGAAAGTGAAAGAGACATGGAGCACTACATCATGCTCAGAAATTCACTGCTGGCTAGACACAGTGATAATGCTGACATGCCCACTGTAGGACTCATCTAGGATCCAATGAATGTATGCATTGTATCAACTACATTTTATATTCCATTAACGGCATATTTGCAGAGAGGGGATTGTGCTATACCAAAGCACTTAATGTCATATCTGCATTTCAACTGGCTGACAGGAAAGCTTGGGAATAGAAATATCAGAAAGAAACAAACTAACAAATAACCTCTGGTTTGAATGGAAATTATGGAGGATAGACTGGGAAGGTGTTCAGTGGGGAATTTGCACAATGTTTTAAAACTAAGATACAAATGATGTGGAGAACACACACACACAAAAAAAATTGAAATAATTTATTTGGATTTGAATTAGAAATAATTTATTTTCTGGAATTTAACCAATGGGATATTTAGTGTGCTTGGTGGCTTCTGTTGGCAGGGTTCAGTCTGAAGTTCAGACAACACAATACAAGGGTCTGCATGGAAATGTCTACTTGGAGAACAAATGTCTAAGTCAGACGTAATCAATCTAGCCAGCAGAGCCTAGAGGGTGATTCAGCCCATCAGTCACTAGGTGACTCCTTTTGGGAGATCTGAACCACTCTCTGCATGCCATTGACTGTATTGATTGATACCCATTGTCTGTAACAGGAGCTGAGACAGCTTCATGCCTTTAAACACCAATCTCAATTTAGTCATCTTAATTACTTAGCGGTGATTGCATCTTTGTGAGTGTGATCTGGTCGTGTAAACAGAGGTGCCTTCTGAGACAGTCGAAAATACCCACGACATCCACATGGATGGGGCTGGCAGATAAAACATGAGACAAAAGGGACAGCAGATGTGCAGTGTCCAGAGCTGTCTCAGATCATGCTGGATATCAACCAGCTTGACCTCACCGTGGAAGACTTAGTTTTGATCTCCTTTGGGTGTTCTGTACATGGTATAAAAGGTGCTTGACAACACAGGCTCACCTCAGTTGCCTAACCTTAGGCACAGGACACGACTGAAGGCACCTCTGAGTATCCCAGGCATCTGCACAGGGCTGGCAGGTGGGACATAAGACTTAAAAGAAACCAGCACTCTTCTAAAGCAGCAGCTGGAGTTAGGAGCTGGAGCAGCACCCAAAATGAGGAATCATTTTAGCTGCACATATTTAGGAAACTGAGTTGTGCCCAATGTCTCTCTGCTTCAGAGGATGCTATGAACTAACTTCCATTTATTACTGAGGATCATGAGAATTTCTGTCATAGAAACAAGAGTTTTCCTAGCTCTGTTATCAAAACAGTTACTTTATTTTTACATTAAAAGTTAATTAAAGGATACATCTCATTTGATCTTCCAAGTCTCATCAAGTGTTATTGTTGGTGATCCAAGGATGGAGAGAAGTAATCATATTTTGTATCTTTGTTTTTAGCTAGCTTTCCCCTAGAGAAATTGTCTGTTCTTCTATTTCTTATTAGCAGAATTGTGTTTTTCTATTCAGCAGAGAAACACTTTTTTTTTTCTTTTTCTGAATGGCAAAATGTAGCATTTTTAATAGGTGAACAGATGTTGGTGGGAGTGTTTCAAATATACACTTGAAAATGTTGCACTTGGAAATGAAGTCTGATAGTTCTAAAAGGGAAATCTAGGACTTTTAGTAAATTAGGAGAAAAAAGACTTAGCTGTATAAAGAACCTTGCAAGATGCTGTGAGGACAAATACTGCTGCAAAGCTGGAGGGAAGCCAGGAGAACACAGTAAGCCAGGAAGACAGAAAAGAAGCTAAATAAGGGAGAGAAAAAATAAGACACAAGATGAGACAGCTGATAGAAACACAGAAAAATGGGCAAAGTACAAACACAGACTTGAGGAAAGATGTAGAAACTGTAGAAGACACTTAGAAAGATGGTGAGAAAAATAACCCCCAAACCTGGTGTGCTGCAGCACCAGATGGTTCAATGGGATGCTTAAGGAGAGGGTTGATTCACAAAATGCTACTTTTGGTAGTAAAACCAGCTTCAGAAATATGTGCCTTCTCCTTCTCCTTCCACACAGTGGTTCCTGCACATATCACACGTATCCCCTCCTCCTTGGCTGCACTGGTTGGAGATCTTCCTTCTGTTTTCCTTCTCATTTTAGAGGGTTATATTTAACTTCTGTGCAACACGTATTTCTGTGACCCTGGTAACAGAGCAGGTTCAAGAAAGGTGAAAGTGTGGAACTATGCCCTGCAAAGCAGGAGAGGTAGCAAATCACTGCCTGTGCAGGGCTGTGCTAGCTGCCATGGCTTTACCATTGTAGCCGATAGATCCAAACATACATCCTGACCCAGCAGCCCTTCACTTGCCCCATACTGTTTCTCTTTCCCCAAAGTTGTTCCACCTGGGGAAAACCTTGTGATCCCACTCTGATTCCTGGTTAATTCCTGCTCCCTCATTGCAATGCATGCTCAGTCAGCAGACATGGTGGTTCCAGAAAACCAAAGGCATGGAATCTCATTTTTAATTTTTTTTTTATTTGTCCCTACCAGGTAAATTTGTGGTAAGAATGACAGAAGGAAAATAGAGACACAGCTTAAACAGCTGCTGTTTGCAGGGATGTGACCTCAGCAGCTGTGTGTTCTTCTCAGACATGGCCAAAGATACTTTAAAAAATAAAGAATATCAAATAGCAAGAAATATTTCAGGAATATGAAACATTGCATGCCATACTGGCTTTATCATGGTACTGTAAGTGCTGAAATCTCAATGCTGTAGCCGCAGTGTGGTGTGCCCTAGCCCTGATGGGAGGACTTTGTAAAGGCTGTCCTCCAGAGGCTAATGTCCACTGCTATCAGTGTCAACAGTAAAAGGATAAAAGGAGGATAAATACTCCCATTGCAATTGCAGCCATTACCCTGGAGCCTGCAGCTCAGAAACCACTGGTAGATGACATACACCTATTCCCATGAATTATGTGAGGCACAATACAGAACAGGCATAATTCAAGTGCTGTCTACCAACAAAATCTTGACAATGACAGTGTTTTAGGAAAGCTGTTGGCTGTAGAGTCTCAAGAGGAACATCAAGAAAATAAAGGCAGAAGCACTGGGGATTACACTTTGAGGAGGAGTTGGGACAGGGTGAATGATATAAAAGCTGTTACCAGTTTTGATCGTATTTTGATATTGCATGTCTTCCTGAAAACAGGACGAATGTTCATGGTTCTCTTGAAATGTGGGGATGCTAGTGATGTCAGGCTTCAAAGAGCATCTGGAAGACACTCTTACTCGTATGGTTTAGTTCTAGGTAGTCCTGCAAGAAGCAGGGAGTTGGACTTGGTGATCCTTATGGGTCTCTTCCAACTTGAGATATTCCATGGTTCTACGGTTCTGTGATTCTATGGAATGTTACTAATGATGCCAATGATAAGAATGTATTGATAGGCTCTCTGCCCTAAGACAGTAAAAATTATTGTGTCTTTGAGTCATACAGAGTTTGGCCTTTGCAAAATGCCCTATCAAAGAGCAACTGGGATTATCAATTAAACATGAGGAGAAGGGTTAATATTGCACTGAGAAACAGTGTATGTGATATACAGAAACAGATGGCATGTAGAACTATCTGTACGGTTTTTTTTACTCAGATGAGTGTGATTCCTGACAAAGCAAATGCATTGAAAGTGTTACTTGCTTCTTATTGCCTACACTTAACTGTATAATTGGAGTTAGTGTCTGAGACCAGCACTGCACCAGCCCTGGGAGATGTTGCTGCGGAAGCAGAGGAAGCTTCTTCAGAGACCACAAAGAATCCAGCAGCAGAAG
>VZTO01008239.1:0-44154 GCA_013400615.1 Syrrhaptes paradoxus | reverse complement strand
CAACTGAGATCTGATATCAAAAGCAAATATTAACATGAAGACAAAAGTGTTGAATTTAATCTGTAAGTGAATTATGCAGATACCAAATACAGTAGAAATCCTGAAGTAAAACTCCTTAGATACAATAATTGTCATGTTTGATCTGTAAAGGAAGCTATTGATGTGGAACTAAGAAAAACAGAATAATTCTGGGCAGATTGCACGTGCAGACAAAAAAAAAAAAAACAAAAAACAAACCAATACGCTGAGCTGCATGTTTTTGTTGCTGTCCTTCGAATAACAGCAACCACTGCTTCACCACCCTGAGGCACATACACTTTACTTTCATATGCCAAGGGAATAAAAATCTGCTGTGAATTTTCATCAGTAGTAAGAAATTGAGTATTGAGAGCTTTAAATTAGGGAGTTGGAGACCAATGCCCACAGGTGAGGTCAGGTTTAAAAGGATAGCAGGCAGAGGGCTGTGGGTAGTCAGGGCTATGGCATCACTGGAATTACAGAACCAAAATAGCTTGCGTAACTGAGCACTCCGTTGGACAACTTTAAAAAAGTCAACAAAAATGAGAAAGTCCGTTACACTCTAATGCATGGAGATAGTGGCTGACAAGCTTGTTGAGAGCTTATGAGTCAGGATAAGATTTGTAACAAAATATTTCTTCAAATTATGGCACAATGGGGCATTTCCAGGTGATGGTGTCCTTCACACTGACTTGCTTGTGAAAAAAGTGGAGCCTGTTGCCTTACTTGTTGAGACTTATTGAGTCTTGTATCTGGCACATTATGTTTTACCATCCCATGGGAACAGAATCTCTAAGTGCTGTACCATCTGTTTGGGAAATACTGCCCTGTACCTGACTTTTAATTTTTTTGCAAATTAAGAGTAATGCTTAGTATTTGGGGATTATTTAGAAAAGCAAACTGGAAGGTCAATGCTTTTCCGTTCTCTTTCCATCCTGCAGATAAAGAAGAGCTTAAATATTTCCTGTACACATAAGTCCAGGAAACGATAATCACAAGGGCTTTAGTGAAATTACTTTGGTCATAACATTTTACAAGTAGGATTACTGTCTTTGTTAACAAATACATTTTCTTGTGCAAACTACTTAATGTAGGAACAGTTATTCTTTTCTGCATTTTTGTTGATAGAATTCATTTATGTAAGGCTCAAGTAGAGTTACACAAGGAGTGAGTTAACTTTTTAATGGGACAGTGACAAAATTTGGACCTTAATCAATTTTTTTAGGATTACAGTCGAGGTTTGTGACCAAGCTCAGCACTGACTCTTAACTGACTCCAGTTTTGTCTAGAAATTCGAATTCCAAGCTAATTTTTCCTTTGTACTTGAGTCTGTGATGCTGCACTCTTCTTGAAGGCAATAAGGTGCCAGCTTACTCTGTTAGTAGTTTCGTACCTAAGTGCCCTAGGATGTTTCTCTCAATGTACTTGTGGTTCTATAGGTAATTAAAAGTGGGAGACCCCAGAGATTTTATGAATGAATGGGGTTTTTTTTCTTTGACTAGTATTTTCTTCAGTAATTTCTGGGAGTAGCTGAAGAAGTTGAAATAGACTGTTTCACTGGGTAAGATACTACTGGTAGTTTTTATAAATACATGTAAGAACTCATTTTGATGCAAACAGACTGAGCTATGTGATACAGACAGTGAATTATTATAACATACCATATATATCTTCCATTTTAATATTATTTTTCATGCCAAAGTTGATATAAGGCTAAAGGCATAAGGCAGTGTTCTTTAGCTGTTCAGCTACTAAAGATCCTCAAAGCAAACTGGGTCAGTTCTAATGCAACTAGTAAACCCGTTTCAGAAATACTAACAACAACAGCTTACTGTGACCACGTTTCCATCAAGCAGTTTTCTGCTCCAAGACTTCTAGAAATATTTAAAAGGCAGTACAGTACAGGGTGTAAAAACCACTTTAAGAAAATTCGTTAAAACCTTGCATTTCTGTAGCATTTAATCATTGCTACCATTTGTAAAGCTTGATCTCTCATTGATAAATATGCTGTCCCCAAAGGTTTGTCTGAATTTAGTTTCTTATGATCTGAGTGGGACCATATACTAGGTTAATCTTGAATTTCTTAATCATGCATATTTCACTAGTGATAATTGAAGTTTTGTCCAAATTTAACCTGAGTAAGAGTCTCAAGAAATGTTTTATGCAGAACAGATAAGCCAAGAATCAGGCAGTGTGATAAACATATGCATTACAATGTGTTTAGATTTAGTTAAATCTGATTTTGGTCTTGGCCTTCTTGATGGATTTGCAAATTAAATTGCATTTAAAACTCTGGTGGAACCAGAACACAGCTGGGCAAACAACAGTTTGTTGTTGCTGACAGTTTTGAAAAGATTTTTCTAATTGGATCAACAGTCCAATGACAACAGCAGGTTATTAAGTGTACAAAATATGTTCTGTTCTCATAGTACTTTTTACTTGTTGCCACCAAAAACAGGGATAATGATTTTTCTCTGTTACAGAAACATAATGTATAGACCTTATTATAAACAAATGCAATCTAGTGAATGCTGACCTGCTTCGAAATGCATTTTTTATAAGAGCGTTAAAGCTCTACCTAAATTTTAAAAACTGATGAGGCGACTGGAGCAAGGAAAAGCTTGCAAAGACTCGGTGTGAACACCTAGATGTTTTCTTCTAGAAGTATAGCCTTTATTTCTAGTTAGTTAGATTTATACTGCACAAGAGCACTGGAACTATTAATGCCAGATGTGATTGGTTTCCAGCTTTTTCCACCTAGAAGTAGGATGACATGTTTTATTTTCTTTAATTATAGAACAATTATTTGCTACTCACACTATTTCTATTATAAACTGAGTTACCCTCTTGGCCTTTTCTGTTGTTAATCTGTCTTTTGCCTCTTAAAGTGTACTTTCCAAAGTCTGAAATACCTAAAATTTATCTGCACTATTATCTTTGCAAATCTGCAAAGTGAAATATAACATGGGAATACCATCAACAAGATCAGACATTTAGCCAAATGCTTTTAACCAATACAAGCTTATGATAAAATGTTGAGGTAAGTGCTATATTTCGTTAGACAGCACAAATTAAATAGATCAGAACAGTAAGCCATTTGCAACCTTGTGCAGAGATATTTTTATGCACTGTGGCTGTGCTTCATCTAAATGTGTCTCTCATCTTCTTCCTCTTCCAGATTGAATCCCCTCACTGGCCTTTGTGTTGCTGTGGTACCATAAGCTTTCAAACCCCCATAGGTCTACAGTTAATATTTACACTTTTACGTGATGATTCACATAAAACTATAACTAATAGAGATGTTTTATTGTAAATACAAATGCAGCTCTAAACTTATGGCTTGTCAGGCAGGACCACTTGAAGTTTCACCTTTTAAAGTACTTTTGTCTTATTTTATGTTCCCATTGCAGACAAAAGTGTAATGGCCTAATTAATAATTCATAAAGTACCTGGCACAGTAAAGGGATTTGCTTCCATGTAGGGTTGTTTTAAATAATATCAGGCATCCTGGTACTGATTTTTGAAACAGTACAAAAGCTACAGCATCAGATCATTTTTACATCTCCTTGGAGGGATTGTGAAAGAGTATACTGCACCAGAAAGGCTTTTAATGAGATGTGTCCCTGAAGGGAACAAGTAGATGAGCAAGATGATTTCACTTTTTGTTGCAGAATGCAGTGATTTGAGCACAACATTAAGAAAAAAGGACCTATTTGAGCATCATTTTGGGTTAAATGGTGTATACATGACCAAGGTTTTATTTTTTCACTAGTGTATGAACTGAAGCGCAAAACAACCAGAAAATAAAAAGCTATGATCTAATATCCAGGGTGCAGAGCCCTCCTGAAATGATGTAGGCTTCCTACTTATTCATGATTTGTAGTAGTCCTCTGAGAACTTTAGTAACAAGCTTTCAGAGCTAGTGATTACAGAGAGAGGTGCTATGAGTATTAACAGCTGGTCTTTACCCAAGAGAATCTACAACCAGACTCACAAAAGCAAAAAAAGAAGCAAGCCAAGGGAAAAAGCAGGGCAACTGGGTTTGAGTAGAATGATAAAGATGCACTTGAACTAGACAAAGTTAAGTAGATGACATTGCAATGGAAGAAGAGAATAAGAAGAGGCTCATTTAAGCACCTCTCACTTACCAGATTAATAGGCTTGGAAATGGGAAAAGTGGGAAGCTAATAGGTTAGAGATCTGAACTTTTTCCCTCATTTCAAGGAACACACACAAGCTTCATCCTCTGCTTGCTTGCTTTCTTTATTCTAGTACAGCTTCTTTCAAGTGAATGGAGTTACACTGCATTTACACCACTGTAACAAAATATAGTCAACATACTCACCAACCTTGGTTGCTTCCATGAAAAGTAAGACTACTTTTCTTCTTTGAAAATTAATGCTGAAATTCCTATAGTTCTGATTTTAACAATTTTTTTTCTAATTAAAAGGTAGCCAGTAAGGGGCATTTTTAAAGGCTCATAAATTTATTGTTTTACTTAGAGTAAGATGACATTACAATGTCTGAACTGATTTGGCATGAAATAAAATCTAGGCTTTCCCAATAAAAACATTTTATCATTATACTCACAACAAAAATTACTAAGAAATGTTGGTTTTAAAAGTGTCTGAAAAACTATGGCATTAAATTGCAGTGCTGGAACTATTTAAGTTGGGCATTTAGTTACGCATATGTTTAGTTCATAAATCTTGTCTGCTGCAAGAAGATTTAGAATATGAATCCATATGAGCAGAGTTATGCAAAAAGAAACCTCAAGTATATTATGGGGAGAGATTAAACATAATTGCAGTGATGTTTAAGATGCCTGGGGGAATACAATTTATTTTAATTAGGGGTTTGCCCTTGGTTTTTACAGTATTGGCTTTAGTCTCACTCTTAAGAAACACTCATGCCTCAGCTCCACCCCCCAGTATTCAAGAGTTGTTAGATCCATGCAATTTCAGTGGTAGCAGCTCTATGTTGCCTCCTTTTCTCTGGATACTGATCTCCAGGCATCTTGATTCTGAAATGTAGTCAGGGTAACTGACCTGATTTTCTGTGACCTGCAGGATCTTTCTGATGATCTTTCACTTTCTAGAGGAACAAGCAGGGTCCTCCTTCGCATGGGCCTAAGGCAGTGCAGCCCTCAGAAGGTACAGGAGATACATGGAGAAAGAGCACTGTATCCTCACAGAGGTTCTCTGTCTGTGGTCCTGTCAGCGCTCTCCATCTGAAAGATTTTAAAAGACATAAATGTGTGAAGACATAATACATTCAGTGCAAATAGCTCTCATTTGGTTTTGTATATGTAAGTGGGCATGACATGTCTTTGAGGAGTTGTTCAAGAACCTGTTGTCTTTTACCTTCTTGTGATCAAAGCTGAATGTAGTGCAACTCCCCAACAAGACATAGGGAAGACGACCAGTATCATGGGAGCAGTATATCCAAATCCTTTCAGCTAGATCTTGCATCAGCTCCATGTGTGCAGGGGGAGACAACTGTGATGTATTTGTTATTTAGAAAAAAAACCAAAAATCTCTATCAGTAGATAAGAAAATATTCGTGAACCTTTCCTGTGCAGTGGGAAAAGAAAGGACAAATAGGATGCTGCATACATTTCCTCATTGCTTTTTGGTGCTATTCATCTTTGCTTTTAACCTCAAAACATATTTTTTTTATGTACCCAGAAGAGTATTATGGCAGTGGCTTTTCATGGTGGTAGAAGTCCTTTCTGTTTATTTCTGAAGATTGTTGGCCTTTCTGAATTGCCGCTGAAAGTATTTCCTTCAGTTTAGTTCTGCTTATTGCTCTTCCACATCTTGTCAGTGCTGGCTTAAATAATTATTAACTAGGAGAAAGCAGACAAAGCAGTTGTTTGAATTTTTGAATTATCAGTTCTGGGTCATATTAATTATTCTGAAAAGCATTTAACAGCTTATTAAGACAAGGGTTTGACCATAAATGTAGTTTTCATTTGTTTGTGTTATTCAAGACTGTCGCAACTGTCTGCTTAATGGTCTGTGTCCCGCAGGTGTATTATTAGCTCTCATTGACACACTTTACTTGGTTGTCATTAATGGCACAGAATGGCTTTCCCATCATTTTCTCTTGGAATCCCAGACAGAGAGCAAGATCAGTGACAGTTTTATCGGTGAGTTACATTAAGCTGTTCTTTGCCACTCATGAATCAATGTATTTTCATCTCAGACTGGTCCCTGCTTTACATATGTCAGTGATACTCCACTGTCTCATTTACCAAATGAATAACAGAGTTCTCATTAAATTAATGCAGTGATTTTTTTTTTTTGCACTGGATTACCTGCAATATGTTCAGTTTGCTCTTTTGATTTTACTGAAAAATGACTCTCAAGTACCTAAGAATAAATAACCACAGTTAAATAAGAACTAAAGAAAATAAAATTATGTTTGAGTTATAAAATCAGTCATGGCTCTTGACAGAAAATTCAGCAGTAATTGGGGAGGTTAGAAGCAATGCAGCACATTATTTCAGCTTCCAGACCTACATTCTGGTCACTTGACTTTTTATTTGTGCTAAGTAATACAGTAGGGAGAAGGGAAGAAAGCAACAGCTTCTAAATTGCTCTCCCCTTGGATGTCTACACCTGACAGGTTTATAGGAAGAAAAATCAAGGTGTATATTATGTACCTACTGGCCTTAAAGGTATGAATTTTAGTTTGCTGACTAAAGAAAGCCAAAGTAGCTAGGTATTTAACCCACAGAGAAATAATCCTGCTACAATCACTAAAAAATGATGATGTGTTTTCCTCTTAGGTGTGGAGGAAGGCAAGCAGAAGGAGCAGCAACCAGTTTGCCGTACTCAGTCATGGAAACTGGCCAAAAAAGCAGGAAATCCAACCACACAGCCATTCCTCTATCCTGATGAGCCCTTTCTGGTTTGAAAGCAGGTCTGTGCCAACGTTCATTGACCCTTTGCCAAATGTGAGAGAGTTATTACCAAAGGATTGTACTAACGGCTATTGCAAATCAGTATAAAATAAAGTAAAAAGAATATTAAGCTGTCAAAGAAGAGATAGGGAAAAAGAATGAGAATGTTCATGCAGGTTTTGGCAGCCAATTAGCATTACAAATCAACACAGAAGCTGTTAGAAGATAAGTAAAGGAAGGTGAGCTTGTAAAAAGTGTATGAAATGGCATGAAGATGACAGATTTAGAAGACTAAGTGTGAGAGATGTCTCTGAAAAGAGCAAAGACTTGAAATCAGGTGATTTCCGGAATCGCAAATTAATTTAGATGAAAAAGAGCCATAGAAGCCATAAGAATGCAAACCCACTGTTTTAGAGTTATTGTGGGTTTGGGTTTTGTTTAAATCAGGCACGTTACCATGTGCCATTGATCACGCTGACACACTTGAAGACTCACGGCCTGAGCATCCCTTCAGGTTTTAACTGTCATATTGTCTCATTCAGACACCACAGCAAAACAGTTCTGCATATAGAGGGCTGCCATGGCTGGCGTTACTAGACAAGGTATCACTAGTGCTGGAAAACTTTAAAAACTCAAATAAAACCAAATGAATAGTATAAACATCTTCAGTGTAGAGGATATCTCTTGCCTGGGGAAGCTGGTGCCCATTTGCTGTCGACACACTGGAAGGAAGGAAAGCCATCCAGAGGGACCTGGACAGGCTGGAGAAGTGGGCCCGTGTAAACCTAATGAGGTTTAATAAGGTCAAGTGCAGGGTGCTGCACTTGGGTCGGGGCAACCCCAGGTATTTATACAAACTGGGGGAAGATCTCCTTGAGAGCAGCCCTGCGGAGAAGGACTTGGGGGTCCTGGTGGACGAGAAGCTGGATATGAGCCGGCAGTGCGTGCTTGCAGCCCGCAAAGCCAACTGTGTTTTGGGCTGCATTAAAAAAGGGGTGGCCAGCAGGGAGAGGGAGGTGATTGTGCCCCTCTACTCGGCTCTTGTGAGGCCCCATCTGGAGTACTGTGTCCAGGCCTGGGGCCCCCAGCACAGGAAGGACGTGGAGCTCTTGGAGCGGGTGCAGAGGAGGGCCACTAAGATGATCAGAGGGCTGGAGCACCTCTCCTATGAGGAAAGGTTGAGGGAACTGGGCTTGTTTAGCTTGGAGAAGAGAAGGCTCCGGGGAGACCTCATTGCGGCCTTCCAGTACTTGAAGGGAGCCTATAAACAGGAGGGGGAGTGACTGTTTGCGAGGGTGGATAGTGATAGGACATGGGGGAATGGTTGTAAATTAAGACAGGGGAGGTTTAGGTTAGAGATTAGGAGAAAGTTTTTCACCCAAAGGTTGGTGGCACACTGGAACAGGTTGCCCGGGCAGGTCCTGGATGCCCCATCCCTGGAGGCATTCAAGGCCAGGCTGGATGTGGCTCTGAGCAGCCTGGCCTAGTGGTTGGCAGCCCTGCATATGGCGGGGGGGTTGAAACTAGATGATCACTATGGTCCTTTTCAACCCAGGCCATTCTATGATTCTATGATTCTATGATTTGATGGCGTTAGGGATATCTGAAATTGCTAAAAGGAGTCAGATACTGAAGGACATGCTCCCTTTGGGTAATTTCAGCATTTCTTATTAAGAAGTATTTCAGACTAGTTATTAATCTAGATGCTTTGCTATTCTGTCAAGACTGGCATTTCTTTACTTTGTATACATCGTAGTTCATTGAAGAACCTAGCATTTCAAAAATAAAAGCAATGGCAAAGGAAACAGCTCCTAAAGAAAAATTGAAACGCAGTTTCAAAAATAGTAGTTTCAGACAACTCAAAATAAATAAGAATTTTAGATAGTTTCACACATTCAGTAAATGAAGGACCATACTTTGAATTCATTTCTTTAATTTTAAAGGCTACTAATCTTTTTATGCCAGGGTCTCCTAACAGAAGGAGATAAGGTCATTTTCTTACACTTCTCTTTAGCAACCAGCAAATATGTACATCCACTTCCACTTAAACATGCTTTACTCTACAGGAGATGGGAGCCCTGCTGTACCTACCAACTTAATATGCATCATTGTCAGCTTCCTGCTTTCTGCATTGCCCCTTATAACAAAGTCCTGCCTCTTCAGTGCTGTTATGTTTTATGAATCGAGCCGGAGAATGCACTGAGGGAATGCAGGCTCTAAGAGGACCCATAGTATAAAGACTGATTTGGCATACTGGACACATGATACAGGAGGAACATTTCGACTTGCGTGCTGACCATATTCTTATGAGCAATATCTCCTAGCAGACTTGAACATGTTACTATGTCACCATCAGAGAAATCATTTGCATTATCCTGATAAACTTTGGTTGTCAGAGAAAGTTTTAATCAGATAAATGTAGGAGACTTTTTTTATCTTTGCAAAGTCAACTGTCCATTTGCTGTGTTTCTTTACAGTGTCTGTCAAATCATTAAATTAACTGAATTCCATGCACTCTAATATCTGACATTTAAAACAAGTAAATGGCATGATAAAGATCAACATGGGACAAAGCCATAGCAGCATGTTGAAATTGAGTTAATAAACCCAGGTTTTCTAATGTGTATTTTATACTTAAGTTTTTCACACGTCTGTGGTGTCACGATTGCATTTATCTGCATCTTTTTAATTTTCTTTTTTCATTAGTGCTAGAAAATTGTAAAATACACAGTTATAAATAAAGGAAGATAATTGGAAATTAGGATTCTTCTTTAAAGTACAAGGCAAGATACCAATTAGCTCATGCACTGGAACAGGTTGCCCAGAGAGAATGTGGAATCTCCATCCTTGGAGATTTACGAAACTTGTCTAAGTAAGGCCTGATCACACTTTGAAGCTGCTTTGAGCAGGTCTTCATATGTGCCTTCCAACATACACTTTTCCACTCATTTGAAACATCTGCTGAAGTCTTTGTAGAAGCATCTGAGAAATTAGGTTGTCATGTTTAAGCTGTTGTTGCACAGGTCTCAGTTAAACAGATGAATGACAAGTAATATGACCAAAGGAACACTTGGTTTTGTGTATATTAATGGGGTCTATAACACAGTGTGGAAAAGCTTTATGACAAGCCTGTAATATACATATAACAAACTTATTTTTTTTTCTGCAAGGCATATATTAGCATGATTTACATGTATAAAGAAGCAATATAAACTTACATATTATTTGATTTCTATAAGATATTTCTTATTTTTCTTTCCCAAGAGATATCTTGCTGTTTACAGTTTGTTGCAGAATGCTCTAAATTGCAAGGGTAGATTTTTCCCTTTTTTTAATTCAAGAAGTGGTACCCTCCTGTCCTGGTTTCAGCTGGGACAGAGTTAACTTTCCTCATAGTAGCTAGTAAGAGGCTGTATTTTGGATTTGTGTTGAGCACAAAACATATAAACATACTGATGTTTATAGTTGCTGCCAGGACTGTCAAGGTCTTTTCAGCTTCTCTGCTCTGCCAGTGTCTGCAGGGGCAGGAGAAGCTGGGAGGGAGCATAGCCCCAGTTACTGGCCCAGGACTGAGACCCAAATTGGCCAATGGTCTATTTCATACCATGCACATCATGCCCAGATGGGGGTCTGTCCAGGACTTCTCTTTCTCTCTGGATGGCCCCTCTCTCAGGAACATCTTGCTCCCTAGGTTGGCTCTTGGTCTCCCGGACGCTCCTGTTCTTATCTTTTCTGGGATTGTAGTTTTGGGACTCTCTCTGCTCTGGGATTGTTAGCCAGGAACAGCCTGAGCCTTGGTCATCAGGTGGTGAACAGTTTCACCATGTATCATTCATTTGTATATTTGTATATTTTTATATATTAATAATGTATTAATTCTTTTCAATTTTATTGTAGATTAGGTTTTAAATTGTTATGTCAACCCATGAGTCTCTTTTCCCATTCCATTTTTAATTTTCTCCCCCACTCTCTGGGAGGGGGAGTATGAACCCGTGGTTCTGGGGCATTTGATTGCCATTAGCTGGGTTCAGAACCACAACACCTTCCTTGAAAGGAATATAGAAAAATAATAAATTTGTTTTGCCAGGAAGATGGAAATTTGATCTTCATTTTATTCACTACTAGTTGGTTTCTAATTGTAAATAATAATGTAAACCATATGAAAAATTATTTTAAACATATTGGCATATCAGATGTTAGCTCTGGAGTTTTCTCTGGCATGTCAAGAACAGTGATAGTTGGGTCACTTTTTAAAACATCTTTCTGGAGACTTCATGTCATTCATTTTGTAACTCCGTAACTATTCTGTCACATCAGCCTTCTTGTTGGAAATAATATTTTCTTGGTTAATAGAACAAGAAATTACTCTTGAGATATTTATTTTGCTATAAATTTTCTTAGTCAGTAATAATATGCTGACATTTCTGCTGAGAGAACTTGATCAAATCTTGTGGTTTTGACCTATCCTTGAGAATCACTCCTGGGAAAAGCACACACCACAGCAGAAAATATTTGAGTTCTGGTGTGATGATGTAATGTTAAATTCATTAAAAGTACTCAGAAATTGAAATTTTGTTAGCCTCAGTAGAGGATGAAGTATGAACTTGTATACTAGAGAGGAAAGAGATGAGTGGAAGGGAAAAATAAAACTTATTTGTTCTTGCCCATTTTTTTGCCCTTTCTGGCCTTGCACTGACAGTACAAATAGAGAACAGTGAGTCTCCTTTCTTTCTTTCTTTCTTTCTTTCTTTCTTTGTTTCTTCCTTTTTTTCTTTCTTTCTTTCTTTCTGTCCCCCATTTTGGATCAGTCTGAACTTTCTTTCACTTCCGTTTCTACCAAGTGTCTTCTTTTGGTTTAACTTTACAGTATTTGTTGTTAGTTTATCATTTGATTTTCAGTTTTAATAATCCCAACAATTATAATATGAGCTTCAGAGTTCCTAGGAAAAAAACCTTCTTTATTCAAACCTTAGTTTTATAGTCACTTGGTGGTGAAATTAGTTTGGAATATTTTACTCCCAACTGTTAGACTTTTGGAATTTGATTCAAAGACTCAGTTTGATGGGGAATATCAGGTTTTTTAAAGGTAAAGTGACAAGAAATATAAATAAGCTTTCCCATTTTAAATCATTTTATCGTGTTTACTGCCCCCGTCCCGCCCTTCCCACTTTTTTGGTTTATTTTCTTTTTTAATATTACATTTTCTACTGGTGTATTTTAAATGAAAGGGAGAAAAGAGGAAAAAGGAAAAAGAAGGGCAGCTCAAACAATGTTTCTTTGTAGTGGGGTAAAAGAAAAGGCAGAATTAAGGCTAAGTCATCCCTCCCAACTGTGTTTATCAGTCCCTGCAAAAATCAGCATGTTGGTCTTTGGAAAACCTGTCTAATCTTGACATCTACCTAATGTTGCACTGTTGGAGGAGTCAGAAGTTTCATGTACATTCAATCAAATTAAGCTAAAAATAAGAGAGATGAGCTGGCTGAACTGTGATTTCTTTTCTTCTATGCAGCTACATGGGTTCAAGTAGCATACAAACAAAATACTTCATTATTGTATGTCAGAGGCATAGGCTCAGATATTAGAATCCTGCTTCCAGTAACCTTGTTATAGAAGCTGTGAACTGACATGAAAGAAAAGGTTAAACATATTTCTTTGTAGTTTTTTTTTTTAACTGTCCACACAGCAAAATCAGAAATTTCTAGTAAAAGTAGAAGATGCAATTCGGGGAAAGATGGCAAGAGTTTAATTGGTTTTTATCCTTAATGAAAAACCTAAGACAAGGTTCAAAATTATTAAAAAAGAAAAAGAAGTCATTGTTGAGTATTGAAGCCTACAGTAATGTGTTAGTTGCCCTTTCTGAGACCTGGTGTATTGTGCCTTGACTATCTCCAAGGTGATGTAGACATGATTCTGTGTTTCTTTTTCCTCTGTAAAGTATATGTATTTAATAATTCTCAAGTGTAAATGAGTAACAATGGCCTGTCCTTTTCTAAGATTTGGAATACTTAACTTTTTCAAACATGACAGAAGTACCTAGTGAGACGTTCAAGATCGCTGAAATCTTTTAAGAAATGCAACAATTCTACCATTGTGAATAGTGCTTTTTAGAAATACAACTATGAAACTGTTTGCTACAATACATTTCACACTGTATTACTGAGAGGCCTCCCTGGTAATTCCATTTATTAGTTCAGAAATAACCAGTATCTGAAATTCATTTCATGACTGCTATTTGTCATCAATGTATCTACTTCCCTATGATTGCTACAATTCATTTGTTGGGTATTTTAATTTATATGTTATTGAAACCTGCTCTTGATGTTAAGGTACTTGGGATTCTCAATTCTGTTCGGTACATGATAGTATTTCTCAGAGTCTCTATTCCAATTAGAAAAACACTCTCAATTCCAGGCAGAGGAGCACTAACTGATAAAGAGAGGAAAGCATCTTAGGTAGTAAAAAAACCCTTTCTGATAATGGAACAAACATTTCAGTGAGTTTCCTGCTGTGACACAAGCAGCACACTATTTTGATGTTGAGAGACCGAGTACCTCACGTGTATGAAAATACTAAAGAATTACAGTCAGTGTCTTTCTTCAAACAATAAACAGGAAAGTTTATTGCAAACAACAATCTTGTGCCAAAACTTTACACACTGACTGCTTTCTTCTGCTACTTTCAGGGTTCAATCTCCTCTTTCAGAAACTGCAGCATGAGGAGAATGAGCTTGTTTCATTTCAGTGTCTTGTGCTGATATTTGTATGTGCTCCAAAGAATAAAAGAGTTCAGTTCAGATGAATAAGGATCCTTAATGTCTTGTTGATATCCAGCCTCCAAAAGTGGTCCAGTTGAACCTCAACTGCTTCTGGGCCTTGGGTGCGACAGTTACCTGGACATGTGCTGTTTCTCCTCTTTATGGGGGCACTGCATTGTACACACCACTCTCAGTAAATACTACCCCCTTTGCTGTGTGTCAGAGAAGAAGTAGGGTAATGGAGGTGGTGCTTGGACTGAAGGTAGGACAACTGAGACTTTTTCAATTTTCAGAAACAATAAAAAATGCCTCCAAGTGAATTAACGGTCTCTTCCTCTAAATGAATGCAATATTAAGGAATATATTTTTTCTTCCTTTTTTCCCCCCTGAATTTATCACTGAACAGATTGACTCAAGCATTCCATTCTCTCACAAAACGTGAGTGTTACAATGGAAGAAAATTGTCTTTTTGGGAAGGAGTTGAATCTCAGCCATCTTTGAAACAGCATTAGAGCAGTCAGAAGGGTTATATGTATTTCAAGTGGTCTTGCATAAATATGAAACAACATAAACACATTCAAAAATGGAACTCTGAATGTGCACCCTGTCTTGGGGAGAAAAAATACAATTAAACTTTGTGTTGCAATACAATGAATTTGTAAAATGAAACAAAACATCTCTGTGCTGATTGTAGTGTACTTAAATTACAGGGAAAGTATTTATGAAAAATGTTTGTTTGGGCTTTTTAACAGGGAGGCAAATGACTCATTTTTTCAATTCAGTTCTGATTTGGATTTAACTATAGTAGAAATTATTTATGTTCAGTACCAGTCCAGGCCAGTTCCAGTTTTGCTTGGACACTTTCAAGTTGCTGTTGTGTAATCAGTCTGAATCAGAAAATATAACATCTGAGAGGGAGAAAACTGTGAAGCTGCAGATTTAGTCCCCACTTCCAGATTTATTGCTAGAGTGTAGTCACCACTGTGGGTTTGTCCTTCTCTCTAAACTTGTCTGATAAAATAATGGATTGGATTTGGAGACACGTTGCAAAATTATACTTCACCTGAAAGAAATGGTAGTGTACAATGGTAAGGAAAAGGGCAATGGTACCTTTTCGGGGAACAGGAAGGCAAAGAGATGTTTTGGATACTTCTCCACCATTAATCTCTGCATATATGGAAATGTATAGAAATGTGCGCATATACATACACAAGCACATGTCCAGACAGTAAAGTGTACAAATGAGGTAAAGGAATGAGAGGACACTAAAAGGTAGTACTGTCTGCAAGCTCCAGTAAAGTTGGCAGATACCTGGGCTTAGCAAAATGGCCACACCCCCATTTGCCAGAAATTTGTAAAGTGAGGGCAGAATAGTGGCTGCTGTGGTGAGAGGCAGCCTTTCCTGGCATCATGGCTCACACCAGTGTGAGCCAAAGCAACAAATACAGGTATTTGAGGATGTCCCCTGTCCTGCTTTCCCCCTTTCATGGAAGAAGCAGCAAGATCTAAGCTGTAACACAGACTCAGGATTTGATTTAGGTTAGAGAAATAATGGTTTGATTTACCTTTATTGCATTTAGGTTTGTTCTGGTTCCTGAATTTTAATGTGCTTATTCATGTGGTATCTTAAAATATTGACATTGCATTTATAGTATATTTCATTGGCATCCTGCTAGCAAAAAAAGGCTTTATGAAGAAACTTCTCCCTGTGTGTGCAAATATTCCTAGCTGGATGTACAGACTCCTTCTGAACTGGGGGCTGTTGACCGCTGTTATTTTGCTAGCTGGAACATTGACCTGATAAGTCAGCTGCGTAGGTGCATTTCTGTGTAAATACAAATGTTAGCCCCGTGAATATCGATCTGTTTGTAACAATCTGTATGCAGGCTATATTTTGTCCTGTGGCAGACTCTTGAAAACTGACTTAGTTCCGTGGTTGCAAGAGGACATATTCATTAATACGACCAAATATGTTTGGAACCGAGAAATCTACTGGGCCAAATCAGACAGATATAGCTATCTGCCAACATTAATTAGACCAAAATTTCATCAGTATTTCTGACAGTTTCTTAGGCACAATGTTTTTGGTTATGCAGCTCTTATCTCATTTTA
The DNA here is from genome assembly GCA_013400615.1 of Syrrhaptes paradoxus. Lineage (NCBI taxonomy): Eukaryota > Metazoa > Chordata > Aves > Pterocliformes > Pteroclidae > Syrrhaptes > Syrrhaptes paradoxus. The sequence continues at coordinate 28,363 of VZTO01008239.1, read as the reverse complement.
AGCTGTCTAGAATGTTCCCAAACAATAATAAATTATTCCTTGAAGTTACGCTTTTTGGATATGGCCAAAACTTTTGTCATTGAGGATAACTAGAATTAGGCTTTGACAGTGAACTTGCTGCTTCTTGTCTGAGAACATCTACAGAGCAACTTGCCAATAGATTTGTTGGGATTAAGACGTACAGGAAAAAGAGAAATGCAATTTTATCTTTAGGAAATATTTCTTCAAATAAGCTTCCTTTCATCTCATCTCCATGTTTTTCCTGTCCTTCATGGTATGATACTTAGTGCCAGGGGGATGCCAGTCTTTTTCAGGCAGGTTTTTTTGAGAACTGAATTTGACATGTGGTTTTGTTTAGAGAAGGTGCTGTGAGACAACATTTGACATAGTTATGGATGTTGATATGCTTTTAATGAAGAAAGGTAAATACTTATTAGATGGAGAAATGTTTTGCTCAAACCCAGAATGCCTATGCTTATCATTTCCTAGCACAGGCATGCTGTGATAATGTTGAAGGTTCTAAACTTTTGGAATTGGGTACCGAGATACTGCAATGGGACGTAAGTGTACATGTTATGCATTCATAACTCCTCAGACTTTTGTCCTGCAGATTTCTTTGCTTAGTCTTTTTCAGAGCTGAGATTTTTACTTCTGAGAGTTTGAGAACATTCCTTCACCCTTTTCAATTATGCTGGAAGTAAGGATTTCCTGATTTTATGCAGCTGCTTTTTTCCAATGGCAAGTGGAACAAACATTAGGACTAGTGTCTTAGTCTGAATAAAACTGGTGAAGATTTAAGCAAGGCATGATTCTTAAAATTGCATATGACTAAAAACAGGCTAAAAGCTGCAGTTCAGAAACCCATTTGGCTGATTTTAAGATGATTACAGTCTCTCCTGCAGTGCCCCATGAATGACATTAAAAGTAATTATTTTTCTAGATGTAGAAATAGCAGTCTTTGCTTCATCTTCTTTGTCTCAGGAAGTTTTCAAAGACTGGGTCTTTTGTGGGGTCTTTTGTATGTTGGTGGGATGTTATATGTAAACAATCCAGACTGGAAAAGAGGCTGGTGCCCATTGTGCTTCATAAGCTAAAAGTTTTGGTCCTTATTTCTTTACTTTTTAAGTAAGGTTATCATAAACTCACATTTTGTGTGAATACCCCGGCTAATCTAGATAGGACCAAAGAACAGTGTGGTTACACACCTGCTCCTTGTCACGACGCATATGCAAACATCGCTTTCCCACAGCCTGCAGCAGCCCAGAACTGCGCAAAGCCGTGTCTCTCCGTTTTGCACAGCTGCAAGATGGTGCCCTGAGGTGTCCCCAGGCCCTCAGGAGAAGGCTGGTACTGCGGTTTGCAGCTGCCTTTTTCCTGTGTTGTTTCCTGTTCCTGGCTTCAATCGAGGTGGAGCTGAGTGAGCAGCTCACAGCCCCTGCACCAGGGAGGCTGCACTGTAGTTGTGCCTTCCTCTAGGCACCCTTCTTCCCCTGCCTGGTCAGCAGGATGCCGTGGGGTTTAGCCCGGGGAAGTCAGATGTGGGCAGCAGAGATTTTTAGTGGCAGTGTAGGTGGAAGAAGAGTAATCATGGCTGGTGTTTGGGATATTCCATATTCCTTTGAGAGAAACTGAGTAAGAGAAAGAAATGAGTAAGTGCTACCTTACTAAAGACACTTCAGCATGCACTGTGTCATTGCTACAGAACTGCTCCTGTCTGTTACCACCAAAAAGAGATCAGAGACACGCTAGTCCTCTTCTCTCTCCTGTGTTTTCTGCTGGAGAAATAATAGTACTAATCAAGTCTTGTTTCCTTAATGGTTGTTGTCATTATATCTGATATATCACAAAGGGAAGAAATTATTTGTTTTGCATATTGTAGGCTGTTAACATCCTTCACTTGTCAAATTCTACAACACTACAGACAGGGCTGTCACTCCGTATTATTAATTTGCCCCTCAGCAAAACAAAGGTACACGCTGTACTAAGTGTTGAGCTGAAGTGACAGAGTCCTTTATGCAACTAAAATAAATACATCCTTGTCAGTTTGAAACCAGCAGTGTTCTCTGGTGTTATTTTACAGGTACTAGCAGAGGTTAAAGGAGGAAGTGAGAGAGAAAGAGCTCATTGACTTTCTTTGCATATATATGTATCTGTACTGATTTTAACCTTGCCTATAAAAGGTCAAGCATAAAATTATTTCTTCAGAGCAGCTGTCTTTAGAGGTTTGAATTAACACAGATGGAGAGTGCCATAGGAAAAAAAGGTTCATTTTGCCCTAATTGGATTAAGATAAGTCTCCCGCATACTGCAAGGGTGAGGTTTCACTAGAGTACAAACTGCTGGGTTGACAGAAAGGGATTAATTTATGTGCCTCTTGTCAGGTTGTTGACTAATAACATATTGATCGTATCTGTAAGATATGCAGAGTGTCTGTCAGAAAGGAAGACATTCTGGAATTGAAAATTGCTAACATATCTGACGTGATCAAAGCTAGGCTAATGCTATTGAGCAGCAGTAAGTCGGCTGCAGCATATATCAGATGCAGAGTTTTGTGTCACATGTCTCAGAGCAGACATCATAACCAGCCATAATACCCAACCTCAGCAATGAGGGACCGATTTGTGTAGTTCTTGAAATTTTTTTCTGCTTTTCTTTTATGTGTTCCTGCAGACATATCGAACTACCACAGTTTAATCCCAGAGAAGCCTGCAGGTGGTATTGTCCTTGCATTGAGGAGTTATTAAATTCTTAAGGTCACCATAAAAAAGGTTCCATTAAACTGAGTTAATAAAAACATTGGGCAAAGGTTTGCTAAGACTGCGGGTGTCAAAGCCTTGGGAATTGGACTGTCTCTTATAACATCAAGCTAAAAGAATATTTTAAAAAACACATCACAATATGAAGATGCTAGAAATGCTGCTTCTGTGAAGTTTTGGCTTGAGTGGGATAGAGACACTTGTTCTTTGCTGAAGTAAATGTCCTATTTAATATTCATATATTTTCAGAAGGGATGGACTCTAGCAATTTTCACTGATGAAATCTTTAAACTTTCTACAAAGTAATATTAATTCTACCTTCTGTTGTTGTCTTCACATATGTATGCATAGAGAGACACAAAGATAAATAGGTGTACATAAAAATGTAGATTAGATATATAGATCCATGAGTGATCTGTTGTTAACCCCTGTTTTGTACTTAACAAGGGCGACAGAGCCTGCTGTTTTTCCAATAATACTAGGGTATGCTGAATGTTTTTTACTCGGTGAAACTCCTGAAGAGAAGCAGGATTTGAAATAATTTAAAGCTGATTTCTTTAAAGGACTCTGGGATGAGACCTCTGATGAAAAAAATAATCATAACTTGAACTTCTCCTTTTTAATATGTTATGACTGTTGGCTTTTTTCTTTAAATGTTAGCATGAGATTCCAGCTCCATTAAGGTAAAAAACAAACCCTCAATTTACTTCAGTACAACCCAGATTTCAGCACAAGGAAATGCATGCAGTTTTGCTCAAATATTTGATCATGGCTTTAAAATGAATAGCTAATTCTATTTTCAACTCAAAAGTATTAAGATACGATGAATTAAAAAACTTTTTTGCTGCATTTATTGGGCATCAAATTAAGTAAAAAGAAATAGCTATATTAGCAATTAATTTAGAAACAGTCTCTCTAAGGCTTTAGTTTTGGATGACAGGACATGCAATAAATTACATATTTAATTGTACAAAACAATACGTTCATTTCATGTGCTGGATATGAGTTGTATAGGATAGTTTTTGGTCATCAGCTACTTCCCTAATAAGCATGATAGATTTAAATTTATTTGCAATATGACTTTTTTTTTTAATGAAGCATCTTGGCATATATAATATGTGGAGGTCTTTTTTTTAAAAGTCTATTTTTTGTAAGCTATACTAATTTATCTGTTTGCTCATTAGAGTTTGAGATGTTTCAAACGTCAGGTCGGAAATTGATAGAAATTCTACTCACAAATAGAAGCATCAAGTTTCATGCATTCTTATGCAGCTTGTTGAAACATGGAAATGTCAAGCATACCAAACTCTCTGTTGTTTAATGAGTGAGGACTGTGGGACTTGATGCACAGCGTGTTAATAATGAAAATGGATATAAATAAAATAGTCATAAAGAAAACACAACTCAGAAACGTGTTACAGATGAAATTCAACCCAGTCAGACAGACTTGATTTGGCAATCCCCATGACGGCTAAACTCAGAAGAGTTTCCCTGTTTTTTCGTATACGTTTTTAAAGGGATGATTTTTCATCTGATGTTTGCTTTTTCAAGGAAATATGTCAATTTAGCCCTTGTCCTTAGGTATAACCTCATATTAACTCAGACTGCTTAAGACTGAAATAAAATTTTTACATTCTTTCCACATTTCCAGTCACAAGTGCATGTATCTCAGAAGTTTCTACAAGTTAATAAGTTATCTTCCTGTATTCAGAAAGTAAAAGTAGCAATTATTAAAGAGAACATATGGCAGGTGCCTTAAAACTTCAGGGGACACTAAAGCATATGACTTGCAGCTCATTATAAGTATTTTCTATGTTGTTCTTAATTGCTCTAGTAATTAAAATTCACAAAAAATTGTGAAAATGCCAAACAATTAAATAATACATTCCTAATGCATGTATTGCAATATTGTATGTAATAGAAGATACCTATTTTAAAAATTTTGAATTAAGTTACTTAGTCATTTGTGTGGTTACAGGGATTTATTTATTTTCATTTTATTTTCTCAGTTTTTTACCTTTGTTTTTCCAATTAAGAAATTTTATGTTTGAGCATTGAGGTAAAGTGTAAATAAAACTAATTTAACTAAGGCTATCATTGAAAGCAGGAATAACATGCAATAAATGAGAGTTTATATTGATGGAAGCAATGTGAATAGTTAACAGTAATGAGAATTCCATCTGTAGTCGATGAAGAGCCTGAAAAAGTTCTGTTGAAATAGTTTAAGAATAGTCTTAAATGACTTTGAGAGGTCTTATTCAATCCGACATTTCATCCAAGCCACTGATGTTAAAAAACAACTTCAGAGGGTGAGGAGTATATGTCAGAGGCAGAGTTTGAACAGTTTGGACTGAAATGTGAAGAGTGAGTTTGTAATAAACAGAGTTATTTTTGTATATGAAATTGGTTTCTTAAATGCAAACCTTGAAATGTTTAGTGGTATTAGAGGTTAGGTAATACCCTTGAGGAAACAGTTATTTTAAAAATATAATCTGAAATGCATGGCAGCATAGCCATTGCAGATTGGCTTTCAAGAGAAGGTTTAGTTATTATGTGTTTAATCAATTCTAGCTGTAAGGAAATTAAGGGAATAGAGTAAACAGAAGAAAACATGGTTCTTTCTTAAAGGCAAAAAGAGAGAATTACAAATAACTGAGCTTTTAAGAGGTTTACAAAAAATTTCCTTTGCGGGAGTTGAGAGGGAAGGAGGGGGAAGTTGTCTATGAGCAATATTTTATTACAGCCAAAAAGACCTCTAGCCATTCAATTGAACAGCAAAATTAAAAATTACATTATGAAGCTAAACACTCTGTTTAGAAGGACTGTACATGTAGCCCAGGTAGTGTTTGCTGGGCGCGCAGAAAATGAGGAGACTGTAAACAGTAATTATTTGGGAAGAAATGGTGTAGGTATCATCTCTGCTTTGTAAAATTGTGTAACTATGTTTTCCAGGGTACTACTGAGCTGCTATAAGCCTGGGACTATAATTTCACTTTCTCTTTTACTGTGTAATTTGTAAAGTTGTGGATGCATTTTCACCTGAACCTTTTCTTTACCCTGTTCAGGAATTTTACCCCTCAACAGAGAAAAGAAGGCTCTTGGGGGAGGAACCTAATGAGTAGGGATGAAACCAAGTTTTTAGACGCCTCTGAAGAGCAGTGGGTGTACTCCTGACTCATCCTTACTGTCTTCTGGATTTCTTACTCCTGTGGCATTGCTCCCATCCCTGTATATGTTATTGCCTTCCTACAGTCATTTGGACTCTAATTTTATGCTTCTTCCCATAAACCTGTAGTAGCAGACCTCCTCTGCTCTGCTCTCGTGAGACCCCACCTGCAGTACTGTGTCCAGCTGTGGAGTCCTCACCACAGGAAAGACATGGACCTGTTGGAGCAAGTCTAGAGGAGGGCCCTGAAGATGATAAGGGGGCTGGAGCACCTCTTGTAGGAGGACAGTCTGAGAGAGCTGGGGTTGTTCAGCCTGGAGAAGACAAGGCTCTAGGGAGACCTCATTAAGGCCTTCCAGTACTTAAAGGGGGCTACAGGAGGGATGGGGAGGCACTTTTGATCAGGGAGTGCAGTGATAGGATTGTTTTAAGCTGAAAGAGGGTAGATTTAGATTAGATATTAGGAAGAATTTTTTTTCCTGTGAGTGTGGTGAGGCACTGGAACAGGTTGCCCAGAGAAGCTGTGGATGCCCCATCCCTGGAGGTGTTCAAGGCCAGGCTGGATGAGGCTTTGAGCAGCCTGGTCCATTGGAAGGTATAACCGCAGGAGCTCTATGGTAAGTTGACCTTTATCAGAAGGACAGGGAAGGGAATCAGAAAGGTAAAAATTTGTGGGTCAAGATGAAGACATGTTAATAAGAGAAGAAAAAAACCCCACAAAAAGATGTGATACAAATGCAATCACTCACCACCTTGCACCAGGAGACTTAATGACACGTCACGTAATACATAAACACAAAAATTACAAAAGTGGCATTTCCAGCTCCAGTTCACTAGTGTCTTTTGCTTGTGCATTGTCCCTGAGTTTATAGAATACCTCTTTCACTTTGGCAGAGTGGGAGGGAAATACTGGTTTCTAAACAGTTTTTAATAATTAATATTTTATTAAGCTTTCTGTACCTTTCTAATGCTGACATTTCTGTCAGGCACTATTCACAGAAAATGTATCTTTGCCATTATTCTTATCTATGTATATGTTTGGTAATAGGGCAGCTAGTGGTTGAACATTCAGGAAAGTTTGTTTAAGTTTATATTTTATGACTGGGCCTAGGCTGATTATAAGCCAATGGTGAATTTGGGTGTAATTCCACCGGAGTTAGTACTTTGTATTATTAGACTTCATATTACAAGACTCCCAAAGGGCTTCAGCACTGCATGCTGCTACGTTTTATCTGCAGGACTTATATTCAGCAGGTAACAATTTGTTTACATTTTAAGTAATATATAAAGATACCCTGAAAATGTAAGATATTTTAATCCTTTATCTTGTAATTAATTATGTAAAATACTGAATTAAATAGTCTTTTAAAAATTTTCTTCTGAAATCAAACTTCTATTAGGTAGTTAACTTTGGGCATTAATATTTGAATAATGAGTTGGTCACAGTTAAACAGTGTCCACACTAAAATTAAATTTGGTGTCTCTGACCAGGTCCTTCTACCCATGAGAAGCTGCTGTGTTGGTTTTTTTGTTCTACCTCCAATAAAGCTTGAGTAGACAGGCTTAGTTTCAGCAAGTATTAATGTCTATGCACTTTATTTTGCTTTGAGGTATTGTGCAGAAGGCTGCAGTTTTCAATTAATATAGATTGCCATGGTAACTTGGAGATCTTTGGAGAATACTGTTTTTCTTTCAAAAATAATAACAAAATCTTTTAGCTCCATGATTCTTGGGTTACTTTTGTGGAAAGGGAATAGTATATCTTATAGCAAATAATATTGGCTTTCTAGGGCAGTTGATTAATTAATACATTTTTTTTTATTTCAGATTTTATAATAATTTTTATTTTGCTTCTTAACATTATTGTAATATCCCAAAAGACCTTTACTGAAACAGGAATGAGACAAGTTAGCAGGTGTTATTAAGAGAACATGTCTGTTGCTTTTGCACAATGCCAGAAGTTGATTGCAGACCAACTGGGGAAGACCTATGAGATCCTTCCAGTGTACACAAAAGGAATGAACCTATAATTAAATTACAGTTAAACACAGATGGTTATTTTACAGCAGGTGCTCAACTTTGAAAGTGTATCTCTGGACTATTTTTGTTCCAACATGGTGTTTGGTCCCTGTTGGGTTTCTGGCACCATTTTATGGTTAGATAAAAATATTCTTTTGTATACTTTTTTTTTTCCCCAGGATATAAAGGAAAGCTAGAAGGAAAACAGGAAGCAGAGATTAAACACAGCACATGGGAAACAGTATCTGTGTACTATTTATGAGATCTAGAGGACTAATGTACAATTAAATCCAGAGGTCAGAATTTGAAGTTATCCAAAGTGAAATAATAGGTATGCAAATATAATTAAATGTATCCTTTATTTGAAAATATTACACTAGAATGTTAAATCATTGCAAGGTATATTTATATGATTTATTTATGGTTTATATAAACATTTTGATGACTATCTAGTCTTAATATGTGACCTAAGTCAGCAAGATGTGAAAAATGCTTCTTATTCTAATTAGAATCGTTCCCTTAAGTATCACATGCCAAGATAAACATAATTTGCATGAAAATCAAATTTTACTTCATATTTGATTTCAAATATGACAAAAATCTATCTTACAGATAATGATGTGTTCACAATCATGGGAAAATATAAAAGCTAGTACTGCAGTAACTTTGCCTTTTTGTGAGTGTTCAGATTGTTGATGTGGGTTGATAATGAGTGAAGTTCTATTGAAATTTGTGAATCTATTATTACTATAACATTGTGTATTCAATCTGACATTAGAAGTTTTGTTTGTCGAGGTATTAGCTAAACACCTCTGATTGATAGTTAAGCTTGGGCATATTGATGAACATCCAGAGGACATTTGACTTGCTGTAACCAATTGGGTCAGCCCATAGAAATAAACCAGCAATTGAGAAGCCAGAGTTATGGAATCTTTTAAGAGCAGCTTAGGTAAGCTTTCCAGTTCTCTTATTCTTCAGTTCAGCTCATGTTTTCAGTGCTCATCTCCACCTTCAAGCACAGAGTTAGATTCTGCAACCCTAAGGCTGGAGAAATCTTGTGAGATGTCCAAAGAGAGGAATTTTGATGCCTTTACCAGCTCAAGTGCTGCTTGAACCAAAGGAGTCCAAGTTTACTTGGACAGTAAAGTGACTCCTTTCTGTAGCTGATGAGCTTACTATTTCTGCATCTCTAAATATCTCTTTTGTAGGATAAATCTGTCTAAATATCTTATTTCCTAAGCTATAGAAATTCATGGAAGGATGTTTTCTGGTATTATCTCCTTTGATTCTAGCATAAGGAAAAGCAATTTATTTACAGTGGACAGATCATCACTTATAAATGGCCAACCTGTCTCTTCTTTCAAAAAAAAAAACCCAAAAAAAACCCCAAAAAAACAAGGAATATTTTTATGATCAATTGTGAAAGATGAGGAAAAGCATTCTACTATAAATCAATGTAATGATTGTCTGAATGTTTCCCATTCACAGAATTGCACAATGTTAGAGATTGGAAGGGACCTCGAAAGATCGTCTAGTCCAATCCCCCTGCCAGAGCAGGAACACCTAGATCAGATCACACAGGAACGCATCCAGGTGAGCTTTGAATGTCTCCAGAGAAGGAGACTCCACCACCTCTCTGGGCAGCCTGTTCCAGTGCTCTGTCACCCTCACTGTAAAGAAGTTTTTTCTCATATTCAAGTGGAACCTCCTATGTTCCAGCTTGAACCCATTGCCCCTTGTCCTATCACTGGATGTCACAGAGAAGAGCCTGGCTCCATCCTCCTGACACTCACCCTTCACATATTTATAAACATTAATTAGGTCACCCCTCAGTCTCCTCTTTTCCAAGCTAAAGAGACCCAGCTCCCTCAACCTTTCCTCATAAGGGAGATGCTCCATTCCCTTCATCATCTTTGTGGCTCTGCGCTGGACTCTCTCCAGCAGTTCCCTGTCCCTCTTGAACTGAGGGGCCCAGAACTGGACACAGTATGTCAGATCTCCTCTGAAAATGCTCTTCCTCTTTTCCTTAGTGATATCAGTCCTATCTTTGTCTACTACTCTCACTATTTTTCATCTCACCCTTTCTTCAACTTTGATATAGCAGTGCAGACCACTCAGCTCCCTGGTGGTGCAGACATAACCTTTTATTTGTACTGATGTATCCATTCATCCCATTCTTTGATTGCAAATTCATTTATTTTTCATCTGAGCCCCACCATTCTTGTTCTTATTCTTGCTCTCTCTTCTGAAGTGTTTCTCGACATTGGCCTTCCTAATATATCTGAAATGTATTGACTTAATTCCTAGAATATTCTTCATAGACTTGGATGTTTTGCAGCTCTTTTGCCTTCCTTTTGCTGCTGCTGCTTCTGAAGTAATTTTTATTGTATCCTAGCACACAGTCATTGGTCAGTAGGTGGGTACTGTGCATACATGGTAAGAAGCATTCCTCATCCTGGAGAGTCTGAAACGTAAAGTATTTCTAGCTAGCAAAGCCTGTCCACTGCTGTCTCACTTTGCTCCTCGCCTCTTTTTCCTTCTCTCCATCCTTTCAGGTACAAGGGAGGAGTGGAGGAGTACACAGACACTGCCTTTCCAATATCCCTGTAATGCCTAACTCTCCCTTCAGGTCTTCCCAGACCCTGATCCATCCCGTGGCCTCTGCCCCCACACTGCTGCGCTGTGCTTCCTGCCTCCCAAGAGCAGGAAGACTTAGAGACCCACCGTAGCACTGGCCCTGGCTGTGATCACTGTCCTAGCTCAAACCCCAGACTGAGTATTAGACAAGACACCCCAGCTCTTATTGCTCAGAGGGGAACATCCTTGTCCCTGTTTGGGCCCCCAGCTAACTGCAGTCTGATCTTTCAACCCTAACCATCCTCAATACACATTTAAAACTCTGGAAATATGGAAGTTTTCTACATTCTCTTATATGTATGTGCAAATAGAGCAAATCCTGAAAGATATTTTTAATATATGTCATAGTGTTCTTCTCTTTAACCAGTTTCTGCAGCAACTAGTGCTATTATTTTAGTTACAACTTGGACTGTTTCTCTTATCCCCGCTGTCACAAGATGACATTTCTAATAAACCCCAGTATGTTTACAGTTTAAATCAGTAACTTTCAAAGACATTCATTATGGAGCTTTAATGCTTAGAAAGGGATGTCTTAGAATTTTGAAAAATATCCCAGAATCACAGAATGGTTTGGGTTGGAAAGGACCTTAAAGATCATCAAGATCCAACCCCCCTGCCATGGGCAGGGACACCTTCCACTAGCCCAGGTTGCTCAAAGCCTCATCCAGCCTGGCCTTGAACACCTCCAGGGATGGGGCATCCACAGCCTCCCTGGGCAACCTGTTCCAGTGTCTGTCTCACCACCCTCATAGTGAAAAATTTCTTCCTAATGTCTAGTCTAAATTTACCCTCTCTTAGTTTATAACCATAATATACAAAAGAGATATATCAACTGCATTTTTATGCATCATGTGCTAAAGGATGTACTTTTAAAAAATTCTATATCAAAGTTTCCTAGGTGCTCTTTTCATCACACATCCTTGATTTTTGTATTAACTAATCTGTAATATTGAGACAATAAGATTGGAGATCTCCTTGTTACACTTGAAATATGACAATTTTGCTTGAACATTAATCACATGAAATTCAGTGCTTATTATTGAGATTTAAGATTAGTTGCAGGATTTATTCTGTTACAGTTATGTGAAGGCTGGTTGGACCTAGATGATCTTTAAGGTCCCTTCCAACCCAAACCATCCTATGATTCTATGATTTTAAAAGACTATGGTGTTTTGAATTAGTATTATTCAATGTTGTCTAGCTGTGCATTGTTTCTACTTGAGATTCACCTTTATGGAATTTAAAGTAAAATTTATTTAACATTATTGAGGGAAATATTATAGTTTTATCATAGGTCAGTATAATACAATGGAAAATGTAATGGTAGCATGGCAGAAAAAAATTTATAGCATAATAAAATACAAAGCTTTTTTTTTTTTCTTTTTTAAGATCAATTCACATTCTTTGCTAATATTTAATCAGTCATACTGACACAGTGATTTACTTGGCATTACCTCTGATGCATTCCACTGAGGCTCTGATTCTTAAATTATTTGTCTTTGAACTCACCGTGACCTATATTCAGTCTTCTGTGGCTGATGAAAATTACTCCTTTTGCCTTTCACTGCTGATGACTAAACCACTAAGAAAAGAAATATACGTTGACACTCTTAATAGCCACATTAAGTTAGTCTTAAAGTATTAATAAATGAGAACTTTTTCATCTTGTATACATAATGCTGCTGTAGTGAAGAGCAGCAATCCAGGTTGCACAGGTATGTGTGACTTCTGAGTGTTTTAGCTATGGTAGCAAGGTGAATGGAGATGCTGGATTTTGAAAAAGTGATCTCCATCTAACAGTGGTCTCTGTGGGAAACTGTCAGGAACAAAGAGAGCAAACCAAGTGTGTCACAACAGCAGTATGATAGACAAAATCCAATTACTGTAATATTATGCAAGATAAATTGAACTGTTAACACTAATTTGGATTCTTGAACTTTCTAGTCTGTTATTTCCCTTTTGTCATCTTGGGTTTTTCCATTTACCTAATGGATATTCTTTCTCTTACACAGAGGGACTTTTTTCCTCTCTCTGCTTGCTTTTGCTGCCAACTGCTGCATCTCATAGCTGGGAAAGAACAGGTGTGTGAAAAATACTGGCTTTGGCAAATATTCATTTTAATCATACATATTTGTATAATTCTTAATTAATTTAATTTAATTAACATATTTGCTGGAATCTCAGGCAGACATTTTCCACACATTAAAAAAAAAAACCCCAGCCAAACCAAAACCAAACAACAGTAATTAAGTCACAGTATCCTGGAGCCGCTTTCCTCTGATGCTGTTATTGCCATGATCAATGACATAAGAGTAGCGATGGAGGTAATGTCTGATAAGCTTTTTGATGCACAGAAGGTATAATGAGAAATAAAAGGCAAGGAAATATGGACATTGTTTATCTTGTTATGATTTACAGTGTAAAACATCACTCCTGTAGAAATGCTTGAAATGGATCTCCTCCTTCTGAATCTTGACGCTGCAGATCCCATGCATGTGTGCCTCCAAGTCCACACAATCAAGTTTAGCCATGCTGTATGGGTTGCATCTGCAAATATTTGTGTTCCCCACCCAAAGAGCACTGAGTCCTGTGTCCCATTGGCTACCTACCTTGCGGCCCCACACAGTTCAGCAGTGACAGCTGACATGTTAGGGGTCCTTTCACAAAGGCATTTGGTAAACTGTGTAGGGCAGGGACAAACCTCCAGTATCCCAGGGAACTGATTCTTAGTCACAGGAGGTGGTGGGCACCCACTCTGAGTCCTTGCTCAGCTGACAAGGAAGAGCTAGAAAAAGCTCTTACATAGTGAGATCATCCAGAATAGAAGGAGACTCTAAATGTCTTGCCTCTGAAAGGAAAAAGTGGGGAGGTTTTTTGTGGGGTTTGCTTCTGTCTCCAAGGCCAACAGACTGATGTGAAGATTTGGCCCAAAGGTAGCAAGAAGTGATCAGGAAACAGAAGAAGAATAACAGAAAATCAGCCAGCCCCTGAAGATAAATATATTTCTTGGGATAGGGTTCTCAAGACATGCAAACAAGTTGCCTGAAAGCTCTGTATCTGCATGGAGAAGGATCTAGGAAAGGTAACTGTGTGGGAAGTGAATAGACCTCCTGCTTACCCATGAGAAAGACCATGGTACAGCCTCCTGCTCTTGTCTATCCTTATTTGTTTATTTAAAATCACTTTACTGTTGACAACTGCATCTCAGAACTAAACTGGCTTTCCCTGTAAAATGCCCTAGCCTAAATTGCTAAATTGTCTGTTGTCCTTTAAGCCTGTCTTGTTTCTCTTTTTTGCGCATCGTTGCCAAGCCTTCCACTTAGATTGGAGCTGCCTCAGAGAAATGGTTTCTTGAGTAATTTTTAAAGGCACAGTATACATAGCTTCATGGCTCTCAGCTGCAGCTAAACACAAAGACTATACACATCAAAGACCAAACACCTTTCCTCATTGCAAAAAATGTTGTTTTCTGCCTGACATGGCAGTCAAATGTGGAAACCTCTCAGCAGATAAGATGTTATCAAAAGGTTTCTCATATAGTTAGGTTCTGTCATATCACCAATGCTTATCTACCAATAGGATGTATCTCATGTTCTTACATGTAAAGGCATTTTGTTTGTGTCCTTTTCCTCTGTATTTATATGCAACACGAAACTGTAAAGATACCTTACAAGCTGGGACCTTCAACATTTCAGCATGAACCTCTGTGACTGCTGCTCTAGAGCAGCGTGTAAAACGTAAAATGGTTTCAGTGCTTTATCGATGAGATGCTCAACATTCTCTGCCTTTGTATCTGACTCATGAAATGTTAAACTCACTTATTATTATATTTTCTCCATTGTTGCCTTTAATTAAATTGTAAAGCTGTCATCTTTGTGTACTTGGCTCCCAAAGGGGTAATTATAGCTAGACAAACTATTACTGACAATATTGTCAGAAAAGAGATGTGGAGATATTATGTTCACAGTAATAATAGAAAAGAAATTCCCAAGCTGACTTTTAATGTGTATGCCATTCCCATTCAGACTGCAGAGCCCATAGCTCAGTTCTTCTTTTGGGTGAATGACAGTACAAGTTAATTTGATCTGGTCTCTTAGCAGCACCAAACCTTTAAATCAGCTCTATGGAAAACACAGGTGGTTTGCAACCTTCAGTCTGAGGCCACGGTGGGGTCGATACTGGGAGCCGTGCAGGTACACCTACCACTGCTGCTGGTAACTGCTTGTTACCAGAAACAATGCACTTTTTTCGTAAGGGAAGAAAGCAAAAGTTGTATTTTAAAATAAGTGAGCTTTTCCATAAAAAGCAAACCAAAACTTGAGAAATTTAATTCCTTGGTTGTATCCCTAGATTTGTAAACATTGGACCTAGCTTTGCTATGGTTTTGCTTGTCTACTGGAGATAGGAGTGGTATTGTGAGGGGCATCAGGGAATGCCTGACTAGGCTGCTTGTAGGAAACAGTTTGTCTGGTTAGAATGAGCACTCTGAGGAAGCAGTGATTTCCAAATTGATTCTGGGAACATGTGGAGTTATTTGTATGCAGCATATTGGAATTTAGTGCATGAAAACAGTACAGGACAAATATTCTCTTCATATCTGTGTATTCCTGTGCTCAAAGTCTTGATTTGGGCAAAAAGGGGGGAAATGCATCAGGTAAATGAAGCCAAGGATTTCTTGTTAGTTTGATTTAAGAGTATGATCAAAATACAACAAACAGTGATTACTAGTTCAGTTAAAGTGATGCTACTATGCACAACATCGTGTTAGTTATATGATTTAACTAAAAGTTAGAACAAAAAAGACATGAATTATCAAATCTCTTTTGGTGTTATGCTCAACTTGCTGCTGCTCTTCCAGGTCCAGAGGCCATCTTGGGATCGTGGTGTGTTGTCGGCAGCACGTGTGGGCCCTGCAGGGAATGATGTTACTGATGGAGGTTTCTTCCTCATTCTCTTTGCTGGGAAAATAATGCTGATGTTTACTCTCCTCTCCAAAGGTTTTGTCATTTCTGTGTTTTTTGAAAGAGTCTATTCTTTGCTCTTTATTGGACTGCATCTCCACATTCTACCTGGTTTTGCTACATGTATGATACGTTTTGAATCTGCTCAGTAGTTGTTCCCTGTCCTTTCTCTTACCTCTAAAACTGGAATTTGTGAATTATCAGTTAGTGGCTTGTGCAGAGAAAGAAGTACTGTATGAGTTAAAAGCTTATTTTTTTCTGCAGAATCTCCAGTTGGTTGACTGAACATCTGGAGGGTATTAATATTTTCATTAATGTGGAAATAGTAATTCCCAGCAAAGTTGGGGATAGTGCTGCAACCATATTTAGAAATTTATTCCAGAAGAATGGTCAGGGAAAATAATAGAAAACTCAGATTGTGTTATCAGGGGTAGTATCCTAATGCTTTTAACCAGTGCATATTTGAGTATTTTTATGAACAGAAAGAAAACATGTTACTCTTTTTCTTCTTTTGAGATGCATTCTGAAAGACATTCACTAGCAGATGGCTTTGTAATTAATTTCTGCAGTTTCTGCAGTTATGTTTGTTTGGGGTATGAAAATAAAATTACCTTTAATCAAGAGTTTTCATATGTGAAGAGCAATAATGCACAGATAAGAGCCAACATACTGTATTTCCAAATAATTTATTCTAAATCTATATTAAGAACCCAAATTAATGCATGAATGGTATTTAACAGAGGGTTGCTAGCTGTATTTCATCACTTTATTGTACTGTGTAATAAGCACGTTACAAAAAAAATGTGATTTTGTAGAACATAGTACGTCAGTTTCAATTTGCTTTAATTCAGTATTGTAAATCACTCATCTTTTGTAGCTTAAGTAACAAATTAATATTAGAGACTTTAAAAATACATTTACATCAATAGCGATATTTTAGCAATATTATAACTTGCAGCAGCTTTTAATTACTGTGCTTGGGGATGCGTTTACCTGAATAAAATAGATCCCTATAATATCCATAGTAAGTTGTTTAGTACTTGGACTGTTGGTTGAATCACTGATGAGGGGCATAGCATGTTCTCTAAGGTAATTGGTTGATGAATCTGCAGGCTAAATTTATACAATTTGATTAGTTCCACTGGCAGATAATTGGTAATTAGATGGTACACAAAATGTCATTTTCTCCCATGCTTCATCTTTCAATCTTATTTCCCAAATAGCATTTGTTGGAATATAAAATCATAGGCTGACATGAAAACAGCTTTATATCCTGGATAATGCCATGGCATAGAGAATTTAGATTGATTGATATGATTTTTTTATACTGATGGTAACAATTAATTTATTCCTTTTAAATAAGATGTGATTTACGTTTATTTTTCACCGTAACATTTTAAAGACAGATAATCTAAAATGCAAACCTTTTATCTTGCAGAAATAAAGTATGCAATGATACTGCCTGTGTTGTTTGTCGTGTTCAATTTGTTGGGTTTTTTTATTAAACTGTTCTCTTTTTAGGGTTTTTGGAATAGGTTATTCTGACATATATTAAAATCTTATTGAAAGTTTGAAATATCCGTTGCTGGTTAGTTATAAGACAAATGACTGTAAAATGTTCTTATTAGCATAGCAGAACAGAGGTGCACGTCCCATTATTTCAACAGGATAAGGCAGCAATTTAATTAATTTGGAGACCAGCAGTAACTAGACAAGTCAAAAGTTGTCTTTAGACTTTTTAGCTTAGTTTCTTACTGAATGCTGTTCTAAGCTGTGGCTTCCATTCAGGCATGAAAGCCAAGGAAAAGAAACATTGTCTAGTAAGGGAGACTATAAAACCCTAGATTCTGAGCCTGGCTTCAGAAGCGTGTTAGCGAGCAATTCATTCCTGGAAAAAACAGCAGAATTGCAAAGTAAATAGGAAATAATCTGATAGAGAAAACTGTAGAGTGAAACGAGAGTGGAAAATGTTACGTGATTTGGGCTGTACCCAAATTTAAAAAGCAACGAAGCCCATGTACAGGGAAGTTATACTAAGTTTTTGAAATCCATAATGTTTCTTTGGCGATGTATACTTGACTGGGTTTATCTGAACTCTTTGCCTCCACTTCACTCATAATTAAATAGCAACAAAGAGAAACAAAGAGTTTGAATCTGCAAGTTCTTGCACTACACATGTTCACCTGTGCGCTAACACTTCATAAATCATTACCCCATGAGGATGGTAGTACTCTGAACTCATTTGGAGAACACATAAATTACTTTGCAAAGTCAAAGTCAGTGAAGAAGCAGGCTATATTAAGCTCATATAATTTTTCTAGTTCAATTAATGTTTGTAAAGTGGAAACCCTACAGGACTGAGGAAAAACTCAAGTAAGGATCTGCACATCTTTTTTTGATCGTGTATAAACCTATGTATGAAGCATAGTTATTGCCATGAAGATCACAGGGCATCCTGTTCTTCTGTGGCTTTTACTGGGACAGATCAGATCCAGTAGCTCTGAGTTACTCTAAGAAACTCTTAAGTAAAATGAATGAAAAACTGGGTAAAGTGATAAGCGAGTCTGCAGCAAGTCATAAATGGATGCAAAAAAACCCCCAAAACGTGCGATGTTAGCTCTGAAATGAGTATGTAATTCAGAGCACTTGCTGTACACGTGGCATTTAGATTTAAATCTTTGTCATTTAACGGGTAACCTCAATGGATTTTAAATAGCACTAGTCCCTGTTGAGTGCTTGCCTAGACAGTGAGGCTTTACTGCCTCAGGGTGTATCCCCCCTCCTGCCACACTCTTCCTCTCCTTTGCATTGTTTCTGTCACACATCACACCTCTCGTTGAGTCTAGTTCAGTGATCTGACAAATGGGTTTCTGCTTGCTCACTGAGTCAAAGAGAGTGTCGAGTCAGCACTGCTCAAAGAGAAGCTGTTTTGCTCAGAATTAAGGAGATGGGGGCCCCAACAGGGGATGGTTCCCACAGAGAAGTCAGAAAGGGAGACAGAGTAGATTCTACTGGGCCTTTTGTTGTTGGAATGGAGAAGGGCAGAGCAAAGACTTGCTGCTTGGTGCTGACTAATATCTGAATAATGTGGAAACTGACTCAATTGCTACTTCTGCAAAGCAAGATTTATTACCTGACCTGGCAGACTGGCTCTGAAATGCCTGTTGGTATAAACCCCACTCTGTGTCTGGAAGTAGCTGCTGTGTCGCAGCCCCAAGCGCCACTGGAGGCACTTACTGCTTGGTTTCTGGCTTTACATTGTCTCCAGCCTGTTTGCAGAGTGCGGTGCTTTAGCGTCAAGAAATTTAGGAGGAACACATCGATGGAGTTTGTGCCATCTTTGTGCAGAGGGATACAAAGGCCAGGCCACATCAAGTCTGAATGAATACTCTGAAAATCTGTAGAAAGTGTGGATGATCCATGGTAGTTGGGTTTTTTTGTAGAATTCTGATAAAAATATCTTCAGTTCTGGTGGAAGCATTCACCAGCTGCACAGTCAGGCAGCTTTCTGAGGCTTCTTGGTCTGTCTCACATGCAGCTTGGTGCTGAAATAAGCAGCATCTAAATGACTGCTAAATGGCTTACCTAGCCAAGAACTTTGCTAAAATTTAAAGGCTAGTAAGTTTCAGCTTATGTTATTTTGTACTTAAAGTTGGAAGGTTTCTTGTGTTCATAGTTAGTAGCTGATTTTACAAGATGCTCAGCGGTACACACCCACATATTTGAAAGGAAGAACCAAGCCTTAAACCACTTCTGGCTTGCTAAAATAATCAGAAACAGTTGATACACTGCTTTTTTCTCCTTAGGGTTTCAAGGAAAGAATGAGTATTGGTCGATTGTACTGTTATGTGTTAGACTCTCAAAATATTCATAATATTAAATAAATTCTTCAACATATCAGTATTGTATTGATTAAAGTCAAAGTTCTGTCCTGCACAGTATAAAGCATGTGGTTTTAGAACTTTTGTCAGTCTTTAAATGAAAAATGGATAATATCCAGCAGCAAATCTGGTCGCTGAAAGCACATTTAAATGCCATTATTTTATTTAATTTAAATGAAAAAAAATGAAATTCACTTCTGCTGCCATTATGGGATTCTTCTAAGAGACTAAATTGATGTGAATCACTAACGTAATTACTGTAATGTCAGAGCACTGTTTAAATGCATAGAAACTTTTATTTTCCATGTCTAGCTTGTTCTCTAACAATTACTGAGATTTGGCAATACTTCTTGTGTTAGCGCTGACCGTAAATTGTACTTAGACCAAATGTTTTGGCAGATAGACGCAGGGCATCTGACACTTTTCACTCATGGATTCTGCTCTCATTACTGTGTGTAAAGTCAGTGGCAAGGTGAGAAGAGGGCCAGGGCTTGGGAGGCAGCTGCGGAGGGCAGCAGGACCCGCGCCGCAGCCCCTTAGGGCCAGGGACATCTGCTGGCACCCACAAACAGCCACTAACGCTGCAGAGCTCCATGGTTTTTTAATAGTTGAGCTAGTCTTGAGCTACAGCTGCCAGATCAAGTGGGTGATGAAGTAAAAGAGTCACTGAACAAAGCCACATGATAGATGCTCATTAACTCTTTGGTCATTATCAAACAACTGGATCCCTGTAGATGGCTCCCATGGCAAGAGGGCTCTATGGCAAATTAACATCAATATCCCAATGTCTCACCTCTGCAGATCAGACCAGCTTCTTTTATCTTAATCTCTTCTCTTGAGTACTCGGTACCATTAGAAATCTGGCCATTATTGTGCCTGGCTTCTTCTATTAGTCTAAATTAAGGCATTCATTTTCATTTTTAAAATTATAATAAGCTTACAACGAAGATGCTACTAAGGATTGAGTCTAGAGATATGCTGTCTATGGAGTTGAAGATACTCTGATTTTATGAGGTGGGATTTTCGCTTGAAGGAAAATATAGGGTTAGTGTTGTTCTTTGCAGAAATAATTGTTTTCATATGGTTCAAGAGTATTATAAATCTCCTTTTTATGTATTTGTACTTTCAAGATCATGCAATCAGTCCTCAGGTTGGCATTGTCTTGCTTTTGGCCCTTAAAGTTTAAATATGTTCCAGCGTTCACATATTTCTCTCTCCTGTTATACAGAAGTTTTTATTAACCTTTCAATTGTCTACTGATTGTCCATTAAAAGAAGTTTTATATATTAAGCTGTTTAAGGTGGACTGGTTTAAATCACCGGCTCTAGTCATGTTTTACAGCAGTAAGGTCAAATTTAATTTTTAATAATATATTTGACTTTTTCTTTAATTGTAACTTGCTTTTTTTTTTTTTCTTACCCATAGTAATTTTGGGTTCTCATTGGTTAGAACCTTTTGATACATACATTTTCGGTTGATTGTTGCATTTAAACAGAATTTTTTTCTACATAGGAGACTGCACTACTTCGGTTTTCATCTTTTTAAGCAATTTTGCATTTATATCTGTTTTAATTTCCTACTGTTTGCTGTTGATGGAAGTCTTCTTTACCCTTTTATTGGAATTTGAATGGAAATTAAGGTGGAATTATTTTCTGTTTTGTTTTATTAGTTATAAAAGTTTAGATTTGTTCATAGAATTAAGTTTAATGAAATTTAACAAATTTATGCCAAGACTGATTTGTTATGCAAGAGTTCCATTGCGCAGTTAAAATGCTGAGCTACTCAGATCAGAGTTGCAGATGTAGTCAAAACTGATAGATCTCATTCTCTGAACCTCTTTTTTTTTTAATTGGATTATCAGAAATGAGAAGAATGAGGTTTGTTCTTTACCTCTTTTTTTTTTCCTTAAATAAACTAAGTTTTAATTGAATCAGCTAAACCTTCTGTACCTTCAGAAGGAACAGCATTTTTAATCAAAACTTTCAGGTGTGAAAGTGTTCACAAGTTTCCAGTTCTCACCATTGTTACTGAATTTAGGCATTTTTGAATCCTAGAACACGATTATAAAAGAACATGATTATAAAAGTTCTGGTGTTATATGAATGTATTTCAATATAAATACGTTGTGTAGAAAAAAACTGAGAATTCTGTATGTGCACAGAAGCAAAAAATTTATGCTTAGAAACAAAAGGAAACCTAGATAGTGGTTTTTGGAAGTCATTGTTTATATTATTCTTACAGTTTTAGGGAGCCTGTTTTTTGCTTGGTTGGTTTTGTACCTGCTTCATGTTGGCAGGACCATACTGCAACAAGAGTCTGGAAAGAAGAGCTCAGAATATGTGCAGAGGTTTGGCCGTGAACTAATGTATCTGTAGTGAGAAAAACACAGGATGGAGAAGGAAAGTCTTTCTCACAGAGGAACGGATCTTCTAACACAAGTTTAGTCCTCTGCTTTCCACTTCTCTGTCCTGCCTCCTGTTAACAAACGTAGTACTAATGCTACAAACTGCAGAGGTATCACACCTCTTTATAAAATGCGGTGGAGTTTTTGTAATAGAGAAGCAGAGACAATATGGATAGATGGAAGGGGCTGTTCACTTTACAATAGATGATGCATTTTCTCCTTTTCAGACCTATATGGAGTTACAGAAAGGTGCAAACACAATGTGTTTATGTATGTTATTATAACCATAGTTGTATGTTGCTGATAGCAAGTTCAGGTTTAGAAAGACTCAGCTTATATTTGAAAAACGCATGTTCTTACCTAAAGCTGAAAAAGCTAACAGTTGTGAATTCTTAAATGTAGCTACTCATAAGCTTCTAATTTACTTATCTTAGTTTTTTACATTATTAATGTAAGTTACTTGAGGAGGGGTCTGATTTGCTTGGATGAGTTTAAGTCTCAATAGTTAAAGACATTGCTTCAGAAGGTAGGTTTTCAATATGTGCTGGAATCATGATAATGTATTTGTGTATATATTTACCCAGTTGTTTTATCACCAAACATTTTTTTGTGGCAAAGCCCAGCCTCTGGAAAGTGGTTTTTAAAATACCTGCATTGCTTGTCTCATTCACTGCAATTAACGTCTCTCATTCCCAAGACTGCACAAAGCAAATAAATAGTCATGGTGACAGTTATGCAACTTAGACGTTATAACTTAAGAACTAGATAAATGAACGTGGCAGAGCTTGCTATTTAACAAAATTTTAGGAAACTTATTAAATGGCTTTAACCAGGGACAGGAATGACTCGGGAGATCTCAGTTTGATGTTAAAATGTGTAACAGATTTTCATTTTTAGGATAAGGATGTGTGTCTCTAACACAAAGAGTCCATTACTGTCTTTCCTTCCTCTCAGTCATCCAGCTGGTTTCATTTTGTCTTGCTTGTGGTCCTACTAAAGGAAGAGGAGCAAGGCTTGCCATTTCTTTGCTCCTGGATTAAACCAGTCCTGCAAGGTGGCCAAGCTCTTACACTTACGGGTGCTGCTGGTTTTCAAATACAAATGCTTCATACATAAAAGTATCTTTGTAAATACAAAACAGCCAGAAAGACGTTTGTATTGCTCTCTGTGGATTCATGGGTTAATATGTGTGCTTTGCAACAGAAGCAGTAGGCAGCCCACCTTTTTTTTAAATATCTTCCCATTACTGATCTACTTCAGTGTGGTTATAAAGCTTAGTAACATCTTTCCTTCTGAATTTGTGTAAGAAGATGACCAGTGCATTTGTCCTGTTTGCCAGTTAGGTTTATTGTCAAGCTCTTCTCCCTTGATCATCATAATAGTCACCTTTATCTTTGTAAACTTGTTTGCTGAGCAATAGGTTTTCTTGTAATCTATATAAAGATACAATTGTCCCCTCCACTGCAATTTTTGCTACCTAATAAATGCATGTCTTTGAGTTGCCTTCACTACATCTCTTGGCTTAACTCACTTCTGGGGTAAAATCCCAAATTAAACCATGCATTATGAATACACTGTAGAAATAAGCTGTATTTTGAAAAGCAACCCTTTCTAGATGGCTTAATGTGTCTTAAAATGAACCATAGCTAAGCCAGGTTACTTAACAAACCACTATCTTCACAAACCCGGATTCTTTTTTTGTTACAATGGGGCCACTCAAGTATAAAGAGTTTGATTATGCAAAATAGATGTTGTCTTTATGGCTACTGCCATAAATAGAAAAGAGAGGAGAAGCACTGATGTCTGTGACTTTTGCTGTTCTTCATATAAAAAACTGTATTTTTGATTCTGCAGACAGCCGTATCCTTTCCGAGACAGTGCAGAACCAATGCCCTAACACAATTTCATGTTTCAAATGGCAATGTGGCATAGACCACATGGAGCAACTGCAAATCACAGAATATGTTTTCTCAGTTTTGAGGGTAAGCAGGAGGTGAATGGAGGGGGATGGAAGAAGGCAGTGCAAAATTCCTGTCTGACATCTCAAAACCAGGCAAACTTCTCAAGACTGAAGCCTGTTTATGCTCTGTGACTTACTGTGGGGCTCATGGCTGGCTTGATTTCATTCCCCCTCAGGGCCATACGGGAAGTTTCCCTCAGTGTCTGATGGTGTTCTTTGAAGAACAGGAGTATGAAGAAGGGAGTAAATTGTTTTTAACTGCCTAACAACTGGTAGATTCTATCCCTGTGGAAGATACAGTGGTATAAAAAATGAGCTTGGAGTACTTCTCAAATATAGACTAAGGACAGGAACCAGGAGGTCATTGCAAAAGTTGCAAAAAACATATTCCTGTCCTAATTTAGAGTCATGTTGAGAAAACTTTGTTAGCCAGAATACTGAAGGAAAATGTCTTTGAAAAGACTCTTCTATCATTACTGTACTTTTGTAATAGGTAATTAGAGATTATCTCATTTAAATTTTTCATTTTTGCCTCTTATCCCTTTGATCTTTTATCCTTTAAATTATCCTTTTAATTTTTTTTGTGTATGCAAAAGTTTGTGTGCCCTTAAGCCAAACTGTAATGATTTTTGTTGGAGGCAAATCCTGGAACCCTTAGATTTTAGGAAAGTCATGAATTATAAATTGGTTTTGCTTAGCCTGGCATGTCAGGAGTCACAGCAGAGGCACGTGAGTTTCTGTTCCCATCCACACTGCCTGTTCACAGTGCCTGCTGCTCTGATGGCAATAGAGCACCATTCCATATCTCCCACTGTGGGATCTGGTGTGGCAACTGCAGATGACTGCATGTCTGTGGTATATGGGACTCGGTAGAGAATGTGGCCATAAGTATTGTAATAGGAGTTTACTGTGAATGCATCGAATGCTTTGCAGTCACCCTCACTGCTGACTTCCACTACCGCAGGCGTTTGGAAGCAGTCAAATTCCTGGCAGTGCACAGATGTTACTCAGTATCTTGCTTGGATGATGAGGAGATATTTTGTATTCTCTTTGAATATATAATATGCACTAGCATGTGATAACAGACATTCTTTTAATTCAGATATCCTTGTGAGTAGTTTGTTGTTTCAGGTAAGAAGTTTTCTCATTTACAAAGTCAGGAAAAGATGGTGTGTCATTTGTGTAAATGAGTGCAACTGTTATGACATCAACTGTATTTTGTCGTTTTCATTATTTGGCAGTTTCGAGTATCACATCCATATAACATCTGATAGGTCCGCTGGCCTTTGACCAAATGGATTGCCACTGAGTGGAGCGTGTGCTAATATCCTGTGTCAGTAGCAAGCTGCACTTGCTGTTCATGTTCTTTCAGTATAGCTTCTATTGAGTCAATTCAGTATATTGTACTGGTATGAGAAAAATGTTTTTGTTTTTTTTCTAAATGTTGCTGCACTCATCCCATGCCTCCATACCCCCACCCCCCCCCCCACAGTAAAANTCTTCCCATTACTGATCTACTTCAGTGTGGTTATAAAGCTTAGTAACATCTTTCCTTCTGAATTTGTGTAAGAAGATGACCAGTGCATTTGTCCTGTTTGCCAGTTAGGTTTATTGTCAAGCTCTTCTCCCTTGATCATCATAATAGTCACCTTTATCTTTGTAAACTTGTTTGCTGAGCAATAGGTTTTCTTGTAATCTATATAAAGATACAATTGTCCCCTCCACTGCAATTTTTGCTACCTAATAAATGCATGTCTTTGAGTTGCCTTCACTACATCTCTTGGCTTAACTCACTTCTGGGGTAAAATCCCAAATTAAACCATGCATTATGAATACACTGTAGAAATAAGCTGTATTTTGAAAAGCAACCCTTTCTAGATGGCTTAATGTGTCTTAAAATGAACCATAGCTAAGCCAGGTTACTTAACAAACCACTATCTTCACAAACCCGGATTCTTTTTTTGTTACAATGGGGCCACTCAAGTATAAAGAGTTTGATTATGCAAAATAGATGTTGTCTTTATGGCTACTGCCATAAATAGAAAAGAGAGGAGAAGCACTGATGTCTGTGACTTTTGCTGTTCTTCATATAAAAAACTGTATTTTTGATTCTGCAGACAGCCGTATCCTTTCCGAGACAGTGCAGAACCAATGCCCTAACACAATTTCATGTTTCAAATGGCAATGTGGCATAGACCACATGGAGCAACTGCAAATCACAGAATATGTTTTCTCAGTTTTGAGGGTAAGCAGGAGGTGAATGGAGGGGGATGGAAGAAGGCAGTGCAAAATTCCTGTCTGACATCTCAAAACCAGGCAAACTTCTCAAGACTGAAGCCTGTTTATGCTCTGTGACTTACTGTGGGGCTCATGGCTGGCTTGATTTCATTCCCCCTCAGGGCCATACGGGAAGTTTCCCTCAGTGTCTGATGGTGTTCTTTGAAGAACAGGAGTATGAAGAAGGGAGTAAATTGTTTTTAACTGCCTAACAACTGGTAGATTCTATCCCTGTGGAAGATACAGTGGTATAAAAAATGAGCTTGGAGTACTTCTCAAATATAGACTAAGGACAGGAACCAGGAGGTCATTGCAAAAGNTGGATGATGAGGAGATATTTTGTATTCTCTTTGAATATATAATATGCACTAGCATGTGATAACAGACATTCTTTTAATTCAGATATCCTTGTGAGTAGTTTGTTGTTTCAGGTAAGAAGTTTTCTCATTTACAAAGTCAGGAAAAGATGGTGTGTCATTTGTGTAAATGAGTGCAACTGTTATGACATCAACTGTATTTTGTCGTTTTCATTATTTGGCAGTTTCGAGTATCACATCCATATAACATCTGATAGGTCCGCTGGCCTTTGACCAAATGGATTGCCACTGAGTGGAGCGTGTGCTAATATCCTGTGTCAGTAGCAAGCTGCACTTGCTGTTCATGTTCTTTCAGTATAGCTTCTATTGAGTCAATTCAGTATATTGTACTGGTATGAGAAAAATGTTTTTGTTTTTTTTCTAAATGTTGCTGCACTCATCCCATGCCTCCATACCCCCACCCCCTCCCCCAGAAAAAAAGTTGTTTTGTTTTTTCATTTATGAACCCTTCCCTTGGAACTATTTTAAAGTATGAGAAGATTCGTTAGTCTTTTTTTTTAACATAAAAGATTTATTTTAAAGAAACTGAGCTAAGCCTAGTTCAGGATTCTCGTAGAAAAACTGTTTTTTCAGTGCTGAGTGTCATCAAAACCAAAACTGCAAAAATGTAATCTGTGCTATGGTGATTAGAGACTGTGGAAAAATCCTAAATCTTCTGTTCCAAAACTATGAAGTTGTATTTATTAAGCCAAAGGAAATTAGCTCTCGGTAGGATTTCTCTCTCCAACTGTTTGAAAACTCCAGTTTCAGAAAGCCTCTTAGAAATGATGTATCCTGATCTAGAGAGTAACGTTTTTAAGTTCTTTTATAATAAATCTAAGGCATGGCAGAGGTTTTCTTTCCCTATGTTTTCTTTTCCTCTGCTTAATGCAAAAAACATAAGGAGTGTAATTCTCAGGTGTGATCACAGCCCTGCAGTTGTACGAAGACTGGAACAGGGAAATCTGAGCCCCACAACTAGGTTATCCTTTGTTACAGGTACTTTGTTAAGTTTCCTAACTTCCCTGTGAAGTTGCTCATATTTCACTTTCTTCTGCGATGAAGTGTACACCAGGTGAAGTTCCCCTTGAGTTATACACTTGCTGCATGAGTCTCTCTCTCCCTTCTTTCTGAAATGAAATGGAAGCATCTTTCAAACAAAGCTATATCTATGAGTTACAGCTCTAGCTAAAGGTACAATTTGTGACATCCTATTTTAAATTAGGCTTCACTTTAAAATGAAAGCATCTTGCTTCATCTCAAATGCAAAATGTTTGGATGAGCAAGATTCCTTTCAGCCTGCACAGGGGGGTGAACTGATGCAGGGCAGGTGTTTTTTTTGTAAAGGTGTTACATCACTTTCTGCCTGTTAAAGCATTATTTTAGGCAATAGCTTTAAAATTTTAGCAGTGGGTGTTGACTGCATTTCTTGCATTTTTAAAGAAGACTGCCAGCCAGCAAACGATGTGACAAAGAAACAGCAGCTGCTCAAGGCATCCTGCTGTTTCAGCAGTTCAGGCTGCTGGGACTGATTTTCTAGGACAGTTTTCAGAGGAACACCCCAGGACATAGTCCCTGTAACAGCTTCTCTTCTTATTAATTTAGTGCTTTAGAAAGTGAGAAAATGCTAGGGTTTCTTCCCCCACCCCAGGGCAAACCTCGTATAAACAAGCTCACAAGCAAGTCTCCTTAGCTGAGGGATGTCTTCGGTACAGCAATGTTACTGGCATTTCTGACAGTGACTCTTGCCTTCATGCAGATTGCTGGTAGAGCTGTGGCATAGTGGACAGTGAGGACTGTTGGTACACAAATGTGAAACTGGAATTCTGCAAAACAAGAGAAAACTTGGTTCTGTTAAAGTAGGAAGTGTTCTCTTGTCACTGTTTTAAGACATTTTGGTTCTCCCATCAGTTAAGACTGGAGTGGCGAAGGACAGAAAAACACAC
>VZTO01008237.1:61108-81902 GCA_013400615.1 Syrrhaptes paradoxus | reverse complement strand
AGAGGTTCTTGCCGCTTTTGCTACCTCTTGCTTTCCCGTTCCGAGAAAGCGCTCTCCCGTTTTGTTGGAAGGATGAGAGGCAGCTGCTGAACTGGAGCCTTTGGGCAGGTTTCCAGGAAGAAGCTCTTGTCCTTCTCAGGCGTCTGCCGGAAGATCACTAGGAGGCACATGAAGGAGAAGGTGACATCAGGGAAAACCCAGCACAGCTTCACCAAGGACAAGTTGTGGCGGGAGCAACAGGAGCCATGCCTTGCGGAGGTGACTGTCCTAGCAGGACAAGGGGAGAGGTGTGACTGCCACTTATGCTGCCAGCAGGACACAAGGAGCCTGTCTGAGTCCACCGAGAGAGGTCCTTGGGGCCTGGAGGTGGGGGGTGAGTTGACAAATCAGAGTAAGAGCTGTTTATTGGTGGGTTATGTAGCAGGTGATCCTGTGGGAATTCTGTAGAACTAATTTTGAGGGTGGAGGCCAAGCTGTTGGCAGAGAGCTGTCGAGGCACTTCTGCAGTTCCGTTGGTACGATTTCAGGGAAGGAGCCAGGGTGTGCTGGTATAGTGCCAGGTCATCACTGTGGCCGCTGGATCCATTAACTTTGGTTCTTCATCCTGAGGTGGACCCACTTCTATCAGGTCTTCGTTATTTTGAGGTGCCAAGCCTTGCCTGTGAAAACCCGGTCAGTCTTTTAATGCTTTTTACTCTTTCTGTGCATGCTTTAGTTTTCTTTGTATGGTATAGCTGCATATTTTCCTTCTTTGCGATGTTGCAGAGCACCTCTTAGCGTCTCACAGTCTCCTTATGGTCTGGAGGCCTTGCTTGTCTAGGCAAGTACTTCAGGCAGGTTTCATCTCAGCTAGAGCTTATGAAGGGGAGTGGTTAAGGCAGAGAGGCACAGGTGCCTGCATCCCTCTGCCGCGGTGGCTAATTCCCATGTACCCCATGCAGTATAACAGCCATTCAGAGTACAACATCAACTGAACAGTAAAGGAAGGTGTTTCTGTTGCTTCTACGCAGTGATTGAATTACAATCTGTAAAAAAATAGTCTTGCTGGCTTCTGTTGAGACATGGAGTACCACATCTGCGAAGGAGGTGCAAGTGGTATGCCTGCATGAACATGGTGATGGCAGGTCCCCGGGCTCCTCTTTCTCCT
Source organism: Syrrhaptes paradoxus (assembly GCA_013400615.1). Taxonomy (NCBI): domain Eukaryota; kingdom Metazoa; phylum Chordata; class Aves; order Pterocliformes; family Pteroclidae; genus Syrrhaptes; species Syrrhaptes paradoxus. The sequence continues at coordinate 80,755 of VZTO01008237.1, read as the reverse complement.
GTGGGGCTCCATTCCTTGCTCTTGTGATTTGTACTGAAATGGAAGGTAATACCCATTGGTAAGCAGTCCACCAGCCTAATGAGGGAAGGAGTAATCTCTCAGATAACTAATAGTTTATTTTCACCATGGCTCATGGTTTTTTTGTCAAGGCAACTGTGCAGACCATATCCTCAGAGGACTGGTGGTTGTTTCTTTGGGTTAGAATCTGACTGGCTTTTAGATGACAGAGAGATGGTGCAGAGTGGGGAGGAGGTGCTAATGAGCACTGTCATTTTCATGTCGTGAAAACCATTCTGGATGATGGAGATCTCAGGACACCTTTTCCATATTCATACCATACCTCTTGCCATGATGCCGTGTGACCAGAAGTAAAATATGAGCTAGGTTTAGCTAGCAATGGTCAGCGGGCAGATTGTCTCTAGATCATTTCCTTGGCATCATTTGACAGGCAGGTTTTCTTTGTGGGAAAATGTTCTCCTTTGATTGTGTTTGTGAATACTTAGCCTGCTCCAACTGTGAGTCTGTGGAGATTAACTAAAGGGTGTGTGGTAGGGCTATCAGCACACTTTTTTCATATCTTGAATTAGATTGCCCACTGACAGCAGGTTGTTCTGTACAAAGGTTAGAGGTGCTGTGTGCTTTCTGTGGCTGGTGCTCTCAAAGTGAGCAGTTAGAAAGATTGTACATTACTTCTTTGTTTAATAAAACAGATGAAATTACAGAAAAAGTGATTTAGTTTTGCTCAGCATTGTGTTGCAGTGTTCTGGAGAAAAAACTAAATATTTTTGTGACCAAACTTCTTTCCTGTTGAAATAAAGGTCAAGTACAGTGTTGCTGCTGCTGCTCTGACTAGCAAGGCTGTTATGACTGATTTAGTTAATCTTTTTATGGTATTAGAAGTGCAGACTACAGTCCAAAAACTACACAAAGAGAGCAACAAAGACGCAACACCAGAAGAGAGAAATCTTCAGTGTGAGAAAGTAATCAACCCTCAGTTTTGTTGCCTCTTACAAGTCGTTTTGCTGCTTGTGAAGGATTTGCCACAGCCCTGCTTTCAAAAATTAGAATAGAAAGGAGGCAGCCACTGGGACCATGGGTCTTATGTGTTGTGCAAGGACAAGGCAAGAGTACAAGACACCTCATCTATGTATCTTGTGCCAATGGCTAGGTATCTAGGGGTTGTTAGTGTAGATGCCAAGCCTTATAGACCAGGTAGTTGCCAGAGAGCTGGAACAAAAGAGTGAGAGGATAAAAGTTTTTTAAAGTGCCTTGCTGTTTGCTTGCAGAGATGAGCAGAAGAAAAAGTTAGCCATTTGACAATCCTGTGCTAGCTTCAAAAAGCATAGACGGATTACAGACACAAGCTGTGACAGTAAGTTAGCTATGGACATAACCGTCACGGTAGAAATATGTTTCTAGGCAAATTATTTGCCAAGTGCTTGGTATATCAACAGCACAGCTGGAGGGATTTGTGACACAAAGAGCAAGAGATGCAGAGCTACAGAAAAGGATATTTAATTTACAGCATGAGCAGTCCTGTGGTTACTGTAAGCAGCACACTCCATTCCAGTGTGATCTAGTGTTAGAAGAAAAAATAACACTGCAGAGGGCAAGAAGCCCTGAGTTTTGGCAGCAGCAAGTGCTAGAGAATTCATTAACCTCTGAGTTATAGCTGGATTTCGGTTTGCAAGTTTTCTTGGACTACACAGGAGCTAACAGATGCTTGTCTGAAAGGAGCTGTCAAGTGTGCTAGCCCCAGGAGGGAGAACCCAGTGGAGGCTGGGATGCTATTTTGTCAAACCGTCTTCATCCTTATGATCTCTGCTGCTGCTGTTTCCCCCACACCCTCCTTCTCATACCAGCAGGGCTGCTCTATGAGGCAGGCTGAGCCAGGAGCCAGGCTGACCCCATCACATGTCGTTCCCTTGCTGATGAGGTGCCATCCCCTGGGGTCCAAGAGAGGTGGGCAGAGCTCAGGGAAGGTGACAGGCTCCAGCAACAGCCCAGACATGGCTGGGGCTGAGCCAGGTCCAGAGTCCAGCTGGGAGCAGCAGGAGATGGGACTGGAGGAAGGGCTGGAGTTGGACCCTCCAGCAGTGTGTGTCCAAGGTCCATCTAGAAGAAAGGGCTCAATGCTGGGCTGGAGGCAAGATGTCCACAGTGAGGGTCTGACATAGGGACTGACCTGAGCTGGAGCCCCCAGGCCCATGTCAAGGGGTGGGTGGGGGTCTTCAGTGAGGTTCCCTCAGCCTGTTAAGACCCTGTGGGCTCTGACAGAAAGTGAGACATTCAAGCAGGACAGTCACCCAAAGGCTGGGCCTCTGGGCTGTGGCTACACAGCCTGCAGAAGAGATGAGATATTGGTTCAAGATTTTCCTGTCCTAAAGGAGAATGAAACCAGTCTCCTGTTAACAGGAGCAAGGAAGGATGAGCAAATAATAGATGGGGGGATGTCCTGACCCAAAGTCAGGGAGGTTTCAATGCGATCCCAGGAGCAAGATTAAGACCAAACGGAGTCAGATGCCGTACACCTGAACCAACTTTATTAACAAGAATAAAACATAGAAGTGATAGGAAAGAGTGGAATAAAAGGTAGAAATTAAGCAAGAAGTCAGGATAGAGAAGGAATAAACAGTTACCACCTAAGTTGAGGGCTGGAGCACCTCCTCTATGAGGACAGGCTGAAAGAATTGGGGTTGTTCAGCCTGGAGAAGAGAAGTCTTCAAGGAGACTTAATAGCAGCCTTCCAGTACCTGAAGAGGGCCTACAGGAGAGGTAGGGAAACACTATCAGGGAGTCTAGTGAGAAGACAAGGGGTAATGGGTATAAGCTGAAAGAGAGTAGATTTAGACTAGACATTAGGGAGAAATTTTTCACTGTGAGGGTGGTGAGACACTGGAACAGGTTGCCCAGGGAAGCTGTGGATGCTCCATCCCTGGAGGTGTTCAAGGCCAGGCTGGATGAGGCTTTGAGCAACCTGGTCTAGTGGAGGGTGTCCCTGCCCATGGCAGGGGGGTTGGAACTTGATGATCTTTAAGGTCCTTTTCAATCCTAACCGTTCTATGATTCTATGAAGTTCCCATGATGCTCCAACTATCCACAGGCCTTGGACAGTGAACACTTGTCTTTGCACACACACACATGCACTTGCACCTCCACTCACATGCCCCCCCACACACACAGTTGGGGGGGAGCTGCACCTCTTTCCCTTCATGACCAGTGGAAAAGGGAGGGTGGGAAGAGAGGCTGTTGGAACACTAAGCACATTTTACATTTGTGCATAGGTGTTTTGGTTGTGTTATATGGCAAAATTAGTTTGTGGACATTTCTTGTAGATGTAACTATTGGGAATATATTTTTTATTATTACACTCTTGTAGATTCAACCCCAATTGTGTTACATTAATAGAGGTGTTCAGAGTACAGCAGGAGGCAAAATATTTTGACAGACTAGCTGGTTCACTTATATGACTGAAGGAGCAGAAACAGTGCACTGGAAAGAAAATGTCAAAAACCTGCCATTTCTGAGACAAAGTAGCAGCTGGGTTATATGATACTGTGAATAAAAATGAAAGCTTTCACACATGAAGTAGGAGACGTGTTGTGAAAACAAAATGGGTCGTCAGTATGAGCCAGAGTGGCTTATCACAGAATCACAGAATGTTAGAGGTTGGAAGGGACCTCAAAAGTTCATCTAGTCCAATCCCCCTGCCAGAGCAGGAACACCTAGATCAAATCATACAGGAACACATCCAGGCGGGCTTTGAATGTCTCCAGAGAAGGAGACTCCACAACCTCTCTGGGCAGCCTGTTCCAGTGCTCTGTCACCCTCTCCATGAAGAAGTTTTTTCTCATATTCAGGTGGAGCCTTCTATGTTCCAGCTTGAACCCATTGCCCCTTGTCCTATCACTGGAGGTCACAGAGAAGAGCCTGGCTCCATCCTCCTGACACTCACCCTTCACGTATTTATAAACATTGATTAGGTCACCCCTCAGTCTCCTCTTTTCCAAGCTGAAGAGACCCAGCTCCCTCAGCCTTTCCTCATAAGGGAGATGCTCCATTCCCTTATGCACTGCTTTCATATGTTTAGGGCTTATATCACAAATGTAGGCAAAAAGTCATGATAAATATTGCATTCTGTTGTTGGGTAGTAACTAAAAAATGCCACTAGCTCTGAGAAAGATGTGAATAAGTTTTCAAGAACTGAAACAGTCACAATAGTGGAAAAATAATGAATATGGCTGTGGCGGGTTAGCCCTTGGCTGGGGGCCAAACCACACACACCCGCTCACACAATTCCCACCCCCCATCCAATAACAGGGGAGAGAATTAAAGGGGTAGTATACAAAGGTTCTGACTGGACAGGACCAGCCCAATTGGCAGATCCTCTAGTGTTGACTAGCCAAGTGGGTTTTGCTGAATATGTATCCCAGGTTTTGGGGTTAATGGAAAAGAGGACTCATGGGTTGAGATAAATCTATGAATTACTTTACTGTCGTCATGCTACTTGCGTGAGAATCATCACACATGTAGTCCTATTTAAAGGAAATATAGCTAACAATCATATTGCATTGTAATATAATAATGCAACATATACAGATGAGGTTGCCAAGCAGATAAAGGTAGAAGTGATTAGTTCCACACTCTGAAAAGTCACATGAAAATGAGCACAGAATGTCTGTGCTCAGTAGAAACAAAATGGGTCAAAAATTGACTTGTCAAATACAGAGAAGCAAAGTAACCATGCTAACACAGAGCAGAGTGTGTTAGCAGGTCTACTGTTTTATCACTACTTTTATATTCCTGGACTTGGTAGGAGGGAGTGAATGGACAGTGATCATGGGTTGGAGGACTGGAGTAGAAAGGAGAGGGGGGGAAATGTCGAAAACCTATCCCTCCACCTTTTTTTTTTTTTAAACTTCCTAAATAATCTAATTTATACATAGATTTTTTAAATTGCCTGGTCATTTATCTCCATGGCATATTTAGGGCACCATATTCTGTTTGCAAGTTTCCTTACATCACTGCAGCCCTGGCACTGTTACCCAGGCTATCGCATGATGCTTGTAAAGTCTTATCTGATCAAGATGCTCGATGCCAAGCTGTGCACACTCTGATCTGTCAGCCTAGTCTTTGTATGGCTTTATTGCTCAAGAGAAAAAAAAGAAGTGCCACTTTCAGTGCTAAAAGGAAGGTGTTGATTGTATTAACTGGCCCACAATTCAATTCATTTAGGTTGCCTAGCCAACTACTTAAATTATTAGTTCCTTCAAGAATTTAATTCCTTTCTTTAAAAATTCACTGAAAACCTGAATACAGTCAAAAGTGCTTTGAAAAGCAACTACTTAGGAATCCTTGCAATGCTATGCAGAAGAAGTTGGTCAGTAAACTATAAGCAGCACCTGGCTTTTTGGTAGTTAATGCCCCTGATTACATTAAAAACTCCAGCCTTCAGTGAATATGCTGGAATAGTTCAGCCTCTCAGAGTCCACACTTTTCTGAAAACAGTGTATGTATATTCTATAGAATATTATATATCTCTAGAATAGAAATCAAGTGAAATAGATGATCTCCCATGTGCATTCCAGGCTTATTTTCAAATTATCTCAGCTGATGCCAGGTGGCTAAGACAGGTGTCAAAAAGGAGAGGAATCAAGAAATGGGACAAGAAAAGGGAGATTGAACCTTTCATTCTCCTAAAGTAATTGAGGCCTGAGGAAAGTTCTGTTCTTCATCTCTTTCAATTTTTGTCCTGCTTCTCACTTGTAAGAAAACCTGCCAAGCTTCTTAATATTTTCCCAACTGATGTCCTACTTAATACGTTGTTCTAAACATGGTGCTTCTGCTATGTGGAGATCCTTAATTGAGGATGGATGTGGGTGTTGTTGGAAACACCACATGCTTTCCCCACATCCATTGCAGCAAAGAGCTTGTTTGCCTGGGTTGTTTGCATGACTAAGGTAAATTCTCCAAATGTTTAGATCTAGCAGTCTGGAACCATTATACGTCTGAAAGTTGCTTTTCCCACTAATGTCTCCTAGACTTGTGAAGCCTAGTTTTTCCCTTGCAATATACTACAGTTCTACAGTTCTCTACAGTCTTAGCTGTACAAAGTCATTGGTTTGACATTGTCAGCTTCTCCTATGTGAATTAAGATCCTGCTTAAACACAGTATGCTCTAGCCCACTAAGAATTTTAAAACAGTTAAGTACAGGCTGAATTAGAAAGCTTTTTATGATTCCTTGCCATATTACATCTTCAATCTGCACCTCTTAAATTACCTAAACCTTCATCCAGTCCCATCAGACCATCAGCTCTATTCTTCTGGAGCTTTTTATCTTTTTTCTTTCCCCTTGGGTTTGATATGGTCTCTCACTCTGCCACAAACTGTCCAAATAACATCACTATGTAAGAAAAGATCTCCTTGGTTTATCTGCTGTTCATGTGGGTCTCTTGTCCTTGTGGTCCAGTTCAGACCTGAACTTTTGTGATACTGTACTATCTCAAAGCACAATGAAATAAGAGATCACAGAATCCTTTCTCTTTCCATTTCATATGTTAGGGAGGGTCTGTGGAGGGACACCTGTGTGGCTATGTGAGTGTAAGGAAGAAGAAGGGGAAGGGAAGAGAGATTGTTTTTCCTCTAGGTTTCTATGTGAATTTCAAAGCAGCAATGCTAGTTTAGTGTAGGTAGCAAAAGTTCTTGAAGATTCTGTCTGGAAATGAAGAGAGGAGGTTGGGACTTCTCTCACTTTTCTCTAAACCCACCTGTGGTTTTGGTTGCAAAAAAGGACAGATGTGTGAGTGCTCAAAAAAATAATTACTGTGCATACTCTGGAGAGGCATGGAATGAGAAAGCAGGTAGAGCTCCCTTTTCTATTTGTGTGGTGGCCGAGGTGACTACTGCTTACCCTCTGTAGAGCTTGAGTTTGGAAGGGATAATATTGTTTTTCTGCTTAGCAATGGTGCATGTGTCAGGAACTATGCACTTTTTTATTTGATGTAGGAATTGCTGATATAGCTCAATATGATTTTCTTGCTTACTGACACTATAATTATGAAATCCTGTTTCTGGAACAATCCCACTTCTGTCCTCAATATGGGCTGCTCACAGCTGTTGGGCAGGCGGCACTCTTGTGCAGAAATGTCAGGACAGAGATTTCTTCCCAGTCCCTAGAAGGGCTGATCTGTTCAAAAGCCTGCTATTTAGACTTTCCTCTGCATTTGTCACTTGAGGGAACACCTGCTCCAGGACTGCTCAACAGCATGAAATGAATAAGGGATCTAGGTATCCCAATTCAGCTGCTCAGCAATGCAAAGGAAGTTGAGAGATCTGATGGGGAGGGAAAGATAGAAAGCTAGCCAAATACATGAGCTATTGCTGGATATGTTAACTCTTCCTAGACACGCAAGTCCTAAAACACAGCCTTTTCACAGCAGATGGTGATAAGCAGCTGAAGTACTGATCTGCTGTTATTACTGTACATGGAAAGATGAACTTAGCTGTAATGTCTAACTGGCTTGAGAAAGAAATAAATAAAAAGCCAAAACAAGTAAAAGAATTTTTGCAGTTTTTCCACTGGAAACACCGAAAGATGTGTATGTGGACTCTTTAAACGAGAAATGTTCTTTGGGAGCCCAGCAGCTTTTGACTAAAACAGTTTCTTTGACAGTTTCAGTGCTGCTCTTCTCTAAAACTCAGGGGTAACACAGGACTGGTACAGCTGTGATAGCTGCAATGAGACTAGGAATTATCCTGAGTTCAGACAGACACTGCTGTCTGGATTCTCAAAAACATTTTTCTTTGGGAAAAAACCCCTCCACCCTCTGTATTTGCAAAATTAAATTACTATCCTAATGATCAACACCAGGTTCCAGTATAATGATCAACACCAGGTTCCAGTATAAGTTGGGTACTGACCTGTTGGAGAGTAGTGTAGAGGAGAGGGACCTGGGGGTCCTGGTGGACAGCAGGATGACCATGAGCCAGCACTGTGCCCTCGTGGCCAAGAAGGCCAATGGCATCCTGGGGTGTATCAGAAGGGGGGTGGTCAGTNATAAATATGTGAAGGGTGAGTGTCAGGAGGATGGAGCCAGGCTCTTCTCTGTGACATCCAGTGATAGGACAAGGGGCAATGGGTTCAAGCTGGAACATAGGAGGTTCCACTTGAATATGAGAAAAAACTTCTTTACAGTGAGGGTGACAGAGCACTGGAACAGGCTGCCCAGAGAGGTGGTGGAGTCTCCTGATCTAGGTGTTCCGGCTCCGGCAGGGGGATTGGACTAGATGATCTTTCGAGGTCCCTTCTAATCCCTAACATTCTGTGATTCTGTGATCTTTCATAGAATCATAGGATCAGTTAGGTTGGAAAAGACCTTTAAGATTATCATATAATTGTTCCAGTTTTGGGGGATTTTTGTATTTGCCTCTTAACAGTCCTTGGTGGCAATTTGGTTTTTATTTTAATCCAAAACTATTGAGGGATGGACTTTTGGTTTACAGAGTGAGCTTTGCTTTCACTGAAGGAATGAAGAGATTTTTCTGGTTTATGTGAGCAGTGAAGTACAAACAACCATGCTCTGCAGAGGCCTTACAAACATGTTGCAGGAACCGCAGCTACATCTGAAGACTTCTTTGTCTCAGCACAAGTGGAGGGAGCACTGTATTTACAAACACATTTAGTTGTTGTGTAATGTGAAGTGTCTTTACTTGATAAATACTCAAGTGAGGACATGTGCAGCTGGCACTGTCTGGTTTAATTCCCAGACTGCTCTGCCTTGTGCTGGTGCAGTGGCCAGAGAATTGAATATAAACCCGATGTTCCAGAATAACTTTTTAGGAAGCTGAAGTGCATTGTCTAGTGTAAGGTAACAGAAGAAATATTACAGGATAGTTTAAGAGTAACAGCTATATGAGTGGCAGCTTAGCAAATGTGAAGAATAACTGTAGAGAGCATATGCCCAGTTTAGTTTTAGTTTTGCTATTAGGAAATGAGATGACTGGAAAGTGCTGGAGGTAAGAGGATGAAGAAACAAGAGATTCTTCTATGGCAGTGTGCAGTTACTGGAAACTTACTACACTGTGTTGGCAGATCTCGGCGTAAGCTGCGGGCACTGGATTCTGGGTTCTGTCTTGGCCTTTAGCAGATATCCTACAGGCAAGGGAGCTGTTGCTTTTCACCAGGTAAATAAAAGTCATTGCGAGATCTGATTATTTCAATCTAAGTTCATGGTGATGTGTTAGAAATTGCTTACACAACAAGCATCTCTCCGCTTTTTACTGAGAACTGATTTTACTGGGACTAATATTGTAAGTTCTTGTTATCATTGTTAAATTGTTACTGCAACATGAAATTTGTCACATTACACAGATGAATAATATACTTGTGCAGAGGTACGTTGAGGGAAATATGTTGGTCATCTTGGCAGTTCATCCTGTTACAGTCTGTCACTTCATTTTCACTGGCTAAGGGAGATGCATGACGGTGGATAATTTGCCACATAGTTTTCAGCTTTGCAAAGTTCACTGTCTGTGTCAGTACTCATTACGAGTCCACCAAAGAAATGAAAGTTTCCTGGAATGTTTAGCTTTTAAGAGTATGTTACTTTCTTTTGCATGTGTGTAGATAGTGGAAAAAAATCTATAACTACTGTAAGTATATAGTTCCTGTATTCACCTACGAGAGGCCTTGTGTTTAAACAAATCTAAGCGCAAAAAATAGATGCAAGTGCAATTTTGATGCTGATAACAATTTCTGTCACCAGTATGAATGGAGAACTTGGCAGAAGTTCCTTGCTAGGAGGCATTCCTGGGTTGTATGTCCTCATATAAACTGAGCATGTCATTAGATTCATGTGGTTTTGGCACCAGGGTAAGGATCCTTTGTATCTCGAGCCAGGCCTCATGTGTATCCTCTGCAACTGCTTTCAGTCTTGGCCTCAGCAGTTTGTTAGTTGCTTTCCTATGGTGTTCTTTATACTTTCTAGAGTGGTAATTTCTGGCTCAGTACTCTCAGACAGCTATCGATGGGAACTTTTTAGAGCCCATAAGCCTATTTATTGTCTGTCACATTCCTCTTCCTCAGTCTCCCTCTCACTTGTCACATTCCTTTTCCTCAATCTCCCTCTCAGTTTGACCTATTAATTTATGTATTTTTTAAAAATTTAAATACATAAATGATGAACTGGAGCCAGCTGAGGAGTAAAAGATTTGGGGAAGGTTTTTTTGGGGTTGCGTTGCTTTGTTCACATGAGTAATTTCTGATACAGGTGCTTTTTTAGCTGCTGCATCTGTTTCTAGATGAATTGCTCTTTCAGTAACTTGGAAATGCATGGGGAGAAAAAACCACATATCATCTATTTTTCACGTTTTTAATGTGCAATAGGATTAATCTGTATTTACCTGCTATTTGTGGGAACACATGGGCCTTAAATTAAGTGTGATGGGTGCTTCTTGCTCCAAAAGTGTAACAGATTTTCATGTTAAACTTTGCAAAGAATGAAACAAAGACATCAAGAACAAATAAGAGTGTTTTCAACTTCACAATACCTTCCATAGAACTGCCAAATTACTTCAAGATTAAACTTGAAACTGTCATCTCAATCCTTCATTACCTTCCTTCTCATTTTGTGAGTTATGTAATGGAAGTGGTTGTAAATTGATGTCACTAGCATAAGCGTATGGGGAATTTTCATCTGGGGCCACGTCTGACCTGCACGAAGTTCCTGGAAATGGAGTGTACTGCACCATGGAAGAGAGTTGGCCTGCTATGCTCTGTCTTATTGCTGCAGAAAACAAGGGTTTCCAGATTTCCTCTCCTTACTTTTTTTATACTATTTCTGATGAGATTCTTTTCAATCTGTAAAAGGGCCCCCAGACCGAGAAGTGACCATACTTGCCAGAAAGACACAGGAACACTTTGGGGATTTTTTTCTGGATTGTTTTTAAAGTACATCTCTTTTGTATAGGCAAAATGCAAGGGTTTTTGTTTTGTTTTGTTTTGAAAAAAAAGCAGAAGTGGGCTCTTTTCTCAGAGTTTTTGATATGGGTATATGTAATTCTTTGGACACATATTTTTGGATTGGGATTTGAAGATTTGGGGAAGGGGTGGTACTGGTGTTTTTGGTAGCTTTCTGCTCTGGATGAGGTTTCCATGAAACAACAAACAAAAGCTGGAAAAGCTGGTGGACTGAGAGTGTGTTTTGCCTGCTTGATTTTAATGTTTGTTTTCCCTCTTTAGTCCATTTACTTTTTATTATTCTCTACAGTGTGTCCCTGGGGCTCTGTTCCTTACAGCAAATGGATGGTTTTAGGAACTGTTACACTATATTTCCCTGTGGTACCCGGAAAGTTATGATTTAGGTCAGTACGTTGGATGCTGCCTCTTTCTCCTGCAGAAATGGAAATGTTCCTGGCACATCTAAATCCCATAGGATTGCCACTGATCCAGTTCTGGGATGGAGAAATTATGCCCTTTTCTTATCAGTCTTTGAACACGAAATTTTCTGACTCTTGGGAGGAAAATGCTGAGATGTGAACTAGTCAGCAGATTCTCATAGCAGCTTAAACTTCTGAGGCCATATAAAACTGTCAGCTCAGGAACCAAGTCCTCATAGCTGATGAACTTGCAATGAATCCCACTGCGCCTCTGAGGACAGGCGGCTAAAAGATTTTGAAAGGATAGAAAAAGCATTTGAACCTGCCAAAGGGAGAAGAAACAGAGAATGAATGGCAGCAGGGGGAGTTGTCAGAGAAGTGAACTCCAGGTCAGGGTGACCCGGTGAGCCTGGATAGAGCGCAGCTGAGATGGGCTTAGGAGGAAAAGGACATTGGCAACTCCAAGACGAGCACTAGGATCTGTTAACAGTGTGTGTGAGTTGTGACTCCAGGAGAAAGGCCACCATACAACTGTTAGGTCATACTTTTGGAGTGAATGTTGCAGTGCTGGTAGATTTTAAATAGATGGGAATTTCTGTTTTCTGACTAGAGTGCAGCTACAATAAGAGGAAGCATGTGTGTCTGGAAACTCGGTTCCCATTCCAGTTTCAAAAAACAGCTAGTATATAGGAGGAGTAGAAATAGCCAATGGATTAAAATTTCAGGGCCATTTATCAACGCTGGCTTAAGCAACAGCTTCTGCATAGGAAGCTGAAATGAAATCTTATTCTGTCACACTTGTTTTTCTCCCTTTCTTTGAAAAAGAGCTCTACTGTTTCTGGATACTTTCACCCAGTTACTTCAAAACTTTAGGTTTTCAACCTTTCCTGTAAGCTAGAAGCAGATCTGGAATAGCTGTTCCACAGTAGCTTCCTTTGCCTTCTGACTTAAGTATAAAATCATAGAATCATAGAATGGTTTTGCCTAGTGTTTCCCAAAAACTTCATTGGTATTATATGCCTTAAAGTACTGTTATCTGGAAGGTATCTGCCCACCATTACCCTCAGATTTTTATTTTGGGATGCTTCTGCCAGCTGCTTAGTCTCCCTGTGTTATTCTAAGAAGGAGATCCACCTCAAAGCATTGTTCTTGGTCATCTACCTATTTAAGCTTATTCAGAAAATCAGCCTTTCATCTCTTTCCAACCTTTTGTCCAAGTTTCTTTTTCTCCTGATTTGCTTCCCTCCTCCTTCTTTCTTTTTTAGATAGAATACACTACCTTCGCCTTTTTTGTTTTCCTCTATGATCATACTTCAGTCCAGCTATTTACCGCATGAAGTCCCACAGTCACAGCTTTGATTGTGTACAGAATTATTATGTTTTCCTGGGTTGTTGTTCATGTTTCTGGTATTTGTGTGCAATCTTTAAAGACTTACATCAAATTGTCCAGTTATTCTCCTGCATATTTCCTTCACCCTATTGTAATTTATTTTTCCTCTTTCTAACCTCTGATTCCAGTGTCTTATCAAGATAATTTTATCTTTTAAACTCCTCTGTAGGCTTTTGTTCCTGGCCTCCAACAGATATTCAAGTGGATTATTTTGCTAATCACAGAGAAAACTGATGCAATGAATCAAAAAAAAAAAAAAAAAAAAAGAGTTCCTTTAAGGGTTAACATTTTACTGGGAAAGAAATGGGATGAGAGAAAATAGATTTCAGGCATAAGTTTCTTAAACTAGAGGGGAACTTGCCAGGCAAAGATGTATACATATTAATACATAATCAACCAATGGATGCAACAGTATTTTTTTTTTTCTTTGCTGGAAAACTGACCATCAGGCTTCAGCTAGCTAAGACAGATTGCTTTGATAAATCTTTGGAAATCTGGCTATTTTTTGTCTTGGTTGCATTCTCTGGCAAACACACAAAAGAGATATCCCCTCTAGCACCCAGCAGCTCAGATTGCCCTTTGTATGTGGATATGATCTTCCTTTCTGAATCTGCAAAACCTCTAAAATCTCCATTAAAATCCACTGTAAACCTCCTTTCTTTGGGAGTAGTATGGAGTTATGAAAAGTAGACCATAAAAGTGAAGCCAGAATAAATAAACCTTATTTCAAATGAGTGAGGATTGGCAATCTTAAGAGCCATTAGTTTTGCCTTGGTGAAAGAGGAGGAGGATGGAAATCCATGGGAGAGAATTAGGTTGGTAAAAGCAATACACTGGCACTGTAACCCTACTCTAGATCTATGTGCAATATACCCGGAGGGAAATAAGGCTTGACAGCATGAACATTTTATCAGCCTCTGACTGTCAAAGTGCTTGTGAGTGGATGAAGACAGTAGGAATTACTTGTGCTGTTCCAAATGGTTGTCACTAAGATCTTTGTGTCGTACCTATCCAGCCTCTATGCACCGCATGAGATGGATGTGTCTCTGTGAAAGAGGTGTCTCTATTTTGCTTTTGAAACCTTCTGCTAGCAAAGTTGGACTTCAGAGCACTGTGACTCCTGTCACAAGCATTCTAGTGAGAGAAAAAAGAAAAGCTGAGTTTGGCCCTTTTCATCCCACCCATACAAACAAAGCAAAGATCAGCTGTCTCCATGCCAATCTCCTACTGTCAGGGCTTGGTCCTGATGTGGGAAGGGGAGATAATGAGGAGGAAGGGGCTCTCATTAGAACTCCAGGGATCTGTGTTTATTTATTTTATTTACTTAGCATTTCCCTGAAAGAGCTGTTCAGTAGGGCTGGAGCAGTGCTGGGTGAAGATGTGAGTTGTTTGGTTTGGAGAGAACTGAGAATTCTGTGGTAAATCAGCACTATCTGAAGAGGAGTCCTGAGGACAGGCCTATAGGTAGGCAAGAGATAATTGTGTGGAGGCTTGTGCACCACATCCTGTCACAAGGGACCTGGTGTCCTCTACACCTGCAGCAGCAGCTGAGGGCTGGGCAGGAAAGCCTGTGTTCTCATAAGGCAGAAAAATCTCTTAGAGTTTCCTGCTCTTCACATGATTACTGTCATTTTGGTTATGTCTAGCTGGTAGCCAAACACGTTTATAAATTTCAAATGTCTTCACTTTTTCAAAAAAGATGCAACCTTGAATTAGAAAATCTCAAGACTCTCCTTAACCAAAATCAGGTTTTGCTGATCCTAGGAGAAAGCTGGAAGTTTCTCTCTCCCATTACTCTAAGCTTCCATTTCCACCCTTGAATGATACTGAAATTCAGGACAATCAGTGGTTCCAGGTCTAGGAAAGGTCTAGGAAAAACTGGTTCCTGGTCTTGGTTTCTGGCTAGTGGAGCAGTTTGTTTGCTTGTTTACTCAAATTGAGACTGTATTTTGTCAAAAGGTTTTGATAAATGGATCTTCTAATGTGTTTCTGTAGAAGAGCAATTTGCATTCAGCCTCATAAAGGACCCAGATTTTCTGCTCTAGCCCTCACTGTCTCAGATTCAGGTTGTAATGTGCATGGCACAGTTAATCTTTCTCATTGTTTCTGAGTCAGTTTTTGAAGGGTCTTTATTTACCAGCTTCTAAAAACCAAATCCTGTCTACCGATCACTCGGGGATCTCATCTTGCATACAGCTCAACAGCACACTCTGTGTGTGCGAAGCAGTGGTTAAAGGAGAAACAAAATTAGAAACACATTTGGGACTCTGGGGAAGCAGGAGAATCCCAGCATCTGTTTCCTAATGATGTTTCTTTGTTTGACTCTCATTGACTTTAGTGAGATGCTGCTTGTTATATTACAGTCTGCAGTCTCTTGCCTCTCTTAGAAATACTGATGGTATTTATTTTCTCATGTGATTTTTAAATAGATTATTTAAAATTTTTAATAGAACATTTTTTGTTCTAAATCTGATGCAGTTGAGAAATTAAAATCCCCAAGCATTTCACTTTCCGTATTTTTCTTACAATTATTTTTGGTTTTTACATACCATCTGTAAGGACTGGAAAAAAATATAAGAATTGTCTTTGGTCAGTTTGAGAACTCTTATTTCTGTTTGGCTTCCTACAAGCTGTTGTTCCTTTAAAAATGTTTTACTTTCCAGCATGGTGTGATTAAGTGCTTTGAAGTCTAAAATTAATGAAAAAATAACAGATTTTTTTTCCTAAATTCGTGTTTAATATACAATACAACTTATTATTAATATGAAATATTTTTGGTCTGTTTTTTAGCAGGTATGAATCATGTCAGTTGAATTTTATCACCTGTGAAAAAAAATGAGCTGTATTGGCTTCTCACAGAAATAGTGGGAAAAATACAATCAGTTTTCTTTCCTATTGGAAACCATTCTCCCAAACTTGGCCCCAAGATATGTCTGTAACAGGGCAAAGAACTTAGAGAAGAAAAAAAAAAAAATCACTGAGATCAAACGCACCCATATTAGATGCCTAGGAGAAATCCTTGTAGTACAGCACGTCACATCTCTGGTGGGGGGCTTGCTGGCAGGGGATGTGTACATCACACACAGGGAACACAGCACTCACCCAGAGCCACGGGCTGCTTGGGAATAGCCACAGGCAAGCTGCTTCCACTGTGCTAAACTCAGCCCCAAGGCATCCAGTCTGGCTCCCAGCTCTGTTGGATGATCTCTCTGTGTGTCTCTTTGCACTGTGGAGCCTACAGTGTTGAAGAACTGGGGTTTGTATCATGCTTGAGAAGAAGCCCTTAGACTTAGAAACCTATTACACACCTTGTCCATATCTCCAAGATGAATTTTTTTTGCTATGTAGTGTGAAGCATCAAGGTTGCCTTGCGTACCTGCTGATACAGGTGCAGATGGGTCTGCACCTTGCTTTTATGAGGGTGATCAGAGAAGCTGTCTCGGGACATCCATTCTACCAGGAGTGTGGGGAGGCTTTGTGCAAGTGTGGAAATGCTGTTCACAACAGGCTGTTATTCTGATGGGCTAACCAGGAGTATGACATGTGGCTGGCCCACTCTAATAGCAAGCTTTGATGCCAAAACCCATTGTTTCTGGCCAGTACTGAGGAGCACCAACATAGTGATTCACAAAGATAATACTTCAGTATGTGTGATGGGGAAGCTGATGAGCTGAGGCAGAATCTGCAGACGGTGCTGAACTCTTCCCTGCAGTCTTTTACCAGGTCAGCAATTTCTAGATGTGTATTTTGTTTGAGGCTTAGACCATTTGGCAGTCTTATTTCTGCTTAATTAGCTTCATGATTTAAAACTATTTGTGGCCTCCTAATGAACTGGGAAAAACTCAACAGTTGTTAGCAGCTGGCTGGGATTTTAACAGCAGCCATGTGTGTTCAGCAGAACAGCAATAAAGTAGTGAGAAGAAAAGTCTGGCAGTACTGCCAGGGGTCAGGACATGTGAGGGCTATCCTCAGTCCTGTTAATGATCGCCATTAGCACAGTACAGAATTTCAGTGAGACATAACAGCCTTGTTAAGTGACAGTGACAATGATGGCTTTGACAGAAGGCTTGGCTTTGCACAAAGCCTCACATCCTGTGAAGGGAGGATTTGAACTAAGATGCTGGACTGTGGACTGGAGCGGCTGAGGAACAAGGGCGTGTTCCCATTGGGCTTTCAACAACTTCCCAGCCCTGCCAAAATTTGCCAGGGAAAAAATACATCAAAACCCTTAGGCACCAAGTTGGCCAGCTCTATTACACAGCCCTGTGTGGCTTCGCTGGGAGGTGGAAGCAACCATTGCTTAGTGGTAGTAAATCTACTAGTTCTGGTTGTGCCTGTGCCTTATGGCTCAGCCCTCCGAACCTGTTATGCTCATCACCAGTTTGATGCTTTCTCAGGCAAAGCAGCTGAGCCTGTATCCTGATTTCCCTCTGCTCTGGAGAAAGTGTGCCCCAGTCTTTAACAGTATGTGACCATCCAGGTGACAACCTCCCATGACTACAATCTATTTCTTCTGATATTCCTCCTTCTTATAGTGGTTCTCAGTTATTTCTGTGATGTAGATTTTGACTGCCTCTGAAGGCCTAGATCTGCTCCATCTCTCATGAAGATTTACAGCACTAGTCTGGACAAAAGATCTAACGTATCTTATAGTTAAGATAGACATGTTGAGATGTAGCCCATGATGCTTAACACTCTACTTTTGCCAGTCACAATTTAACAAAGCTTATGTGGGTCACAGTCTCAGCGCACATACTTTTTCACAGCTGCCTCTCTTGTTTGGATAACATTTTCTTAAGTTTAGAGGTAATAGAGAGCAGCTACAACATTGCTGAACATGTGCTTCAGTGATAACTACTTAAGGAAAAGAAGCAACATATATGAAACGAACTATATGTTGTTGGTGAAAATGCTGTCCAGATGCAAAAAAAATACTTGGCCAGCTGATGTGCCTGTAGGAAGGCTGGCACCAGGGGCTAAGAGCATTCTCTGACATCATTACAGCTCTTCAAGAAGCCCACCCCATCTTTGCTTTGCAGAAAGATTTTTTTTTTTCCCCTGTATCACAAACATTAATTTTTTAGTAAGAGTCGAATTAAATTTTGGTTGTCTGCGATAAAAGGTAAAGATTTTTCTTAATGTCTGTTAGTGCACCTTTGAGGCTGGTATGAAGTATGTCTGGCTCTGGTTTTAGGTTTTTCAGTCCATAAATTGTCCTCATGTGTTCCCTTAACCCGTACTTGTGGAACATTTTGGTGCCTTTGAACAAAATTCTCTCTGGAGATTGTACACACTTCCTTTTGCTATCTCAGGTGTTAATTATATTATGTGGAACCTCATCTCAGGATTAACTCTGAGTTTTATTTTTTGGCTGGGTGGATTTCTTGTATTTTGTTTTAATCAGGTTGACAGGCACATAATACAGTGACCTTTGCTTTGCTATGGTTTTGGTCAAGCGCTCTGAAAAATATGTTTGCAACCACTAAATAATGCACTGGCATGGTTTTGTTATGAAAATGGTACCTAATGGAAACAGAAATAGAAAAGAATATCTGCATTACTGTGGGAATTTAAGTATATCTATTCTGGGTAGGGTTTCATAGTTCAGACCAAGATTTCTTAGGTCTGTTTCCACAAGTTATTTTCCAGAATTTGAGATCAGCAGAGCCCCTTGCTAAACTGAGGAAAGCACCATCAGAAAACAAAGCAATGTGTAGGGTTTTTAACCTCTGAGCTACTTCAGGCAAAGACATGCAGAAGCTGCGAATTTTGGTCAGTCCCTTTCCTTTCCTGACAAGACAATCAGGGATGCACCTCTCATGCACAGGAACTGAAGGTCCCTCAGGTGAGGGAGATGTAGCCTTCCATGCAAAACTGAGACTACTGCTTCTAAGCACCTTCTCTTTCCCACTGTGGTTTGCTGTTTTCCTGGTGTGTGACAGCCCCCATGACTTCCAGGCATATCAGCGGCTGCTGCTTTTTTTTGTGGGGGAGCCGCAGAAGACTTGTATTGTGATGTCAAAGCAATATCAGATGAAAGATACAACCTGCTTTTTCCTCACTGCATTCAGAAATGCTCTTGCCTGAACCAGTTACCTATCTTTCAGTTGTCAGGGGTCCTTGAGTCTTGAAAGGCATGCTGGGAAAGCTGACCTGAAACTCCTAACTTCTTCCAGGTGCCCACTTGGTGTTGTTAAATAGCCCTGCTATAAAAGGCTTGACTTATTTTTCATGCACTTGAGGGTTTTTCTTCTCTTCTTCTGCCACAGTTGGTATCTTTCCCCATTTATTTGTCTGGCTAGTTTGGAAACAGACTTCTTTAAAGAGGGGAAAACTTCACCACTAGAAGATCTCTGTTTTACTGCTCCATCCTTTATGGTCTGTGTTTTTCCTTTTTATTTCCTGCCCTCCCTCACCCTCCATGCTTTAGTATGCATCTCTCTGACAGTTCCTGACTTAGATATCTAAATTTCAAAAGTAAGCTGAGCTTTAAGAAATGTCTTTTGACTTTCAGTGAAGATAGCCTAATCAACTTAGCTGCAGTTTTCACCATTGTCCCTTCGAGTCAGTTGTGTTGTCTTCATGTTTATATCTATGCTGTGTACTTCTGCTTTTTGCAAAGTGATAGTACCCATCATATGTTTTCATCCTTTTCACAATATTGGCAACTGCCAACCAATCTGACTGAGCCACTTCTAGGAGAGACAGCAGCAAGGGAGAGGATGTTTTTACAAATACATTGACAACGAAAGGGGAGCTTTGGAGAATCTCCATCCCTTGTTGGATGCAGGAGGGAACTTTGTCACCAAGGAGGAGGAAAAGGCTGAGGTGCTTAATGCCTTCTTTGCCTCAGTCTTCAGTGGTCAGACTAGTTATCCTC